>NDXB01003812.1:136846-179745 GCA_002631895.1 Agapornis roseicollis | reverse complement strand
TAAAAAAAATTTCCAGAAAAAAAAATTGGCTCTTTTTTTTTTTTTTTTTTTGTTTTTTTAAAAAAAAAAAAAAAAAAAAAAGGGGGGGGGAATTAAATTCTTTAGGGGGAAAGAAAGAGAAAACCCTAAAATTCAAAGTCAGAACTTGAAGTGTGGGCAGGGAAAAGGAGCGGAGATGGGAAAAAGAAGCTGAGATGCTTCCCAACTGAGGATTTCTCCTTCCCGCTGGGAATGGGATCACTTTGGGCAAGTAAAAGACTTTCTGCTGCTGGTGGGCTCCAGACCTGGGTCCCTCCCCCCTCCCCCAACGCCCTCCTCAATGCGTTTCCAGCCATGGGGTGAGCGCTGGTACCAACAGCTTCAAAAGGCAGAGGTCAGAGCACTCATCCCGATGGATGGTGGCTCATGGTGGTGCTGGATGACCATCCCTATGAGTGATCCTTTGGGATGAGCCAAGCCTGCGGGAATACCAGCTCTCTCCTAACATCTGCATGAGGGTTCAGCAAGTATGGAACCAGATGTGGCAAGCCGGGCTCTACCTGCAGCTCACCTCTTAGCGCTAGCAAACAGCCCTCCCTATGGACACAGTGAAGCCCATGCCATGGATGTAAGAGCTTTAGTTCCATCCCTGAGCCTCCAAGAGATACATCTAACACTGACAGACCCCAATTCCTCCTGCCCTTTGCACAACTGAGGGGATGAATCCCACCAAAGCGGGGACAGACCCTACTTTCTTCCCCTCTTCCTTAAGAAAGACAGTTCTCCCTGTCTGGGCTGTGGGTGTACGGGATAGTCACACTGAACATAGCCTTATTCCCAGTTTCGGGATGAGCAGGTTACACCAATGACACACTGTGGGTGGATGGAGAGGAGGTGGGACTGCACGACTGGACTTAAGAGATACAACAAAAGCCAAGGGGGTCAGGTCTGTGCATGAGTCTGGGGAGGACTTGTGGCTCTAAATCAGAGCTCACCACACTCCATCCTTCACACCAGACCCGTGGCACCAGCCTGACCTGAAGCCCAACACAGCCAATGACAGAGAACAGGTACGGGCATCACCAGTATCAGAGCTACAGCTTTCCAGGTAGGTTGCAGTTCAGGATCCAAACACCTGGATCCCCACAGAAATGTGTTTGGAATCAGGGATTCACTCTGCTGTTGTTCAGTGCAAAAGAGTTAAAAAACGATGTTATCTACACATATACATCTGTGTCTATAGAAAATGTCTGTACAAGAGGGGAAGGTGGCCTGCCCACACACCGGGGACACCCAGGAGATGCTACAGGTCAGACTGGTTGTGTCCCATTCCCACTCCAAGGTGCCAAGCGCCAACCAACCAGGTTGAAAACACATGAGAAGAGTGGCTGGAGCGGTGAGGAGCTCCTCTTGGCCCTCCAACCACGGCTGCCACCTCAGACCCACTGCAGGGATGTGGGGCAGGGAGGAAGGAAAGAGGAGAGAGTTCCCAACCATGGCGTGCAGGAAGAGCAAAACAAGGTGGGAGAGGAAGGATACCTGCACACACACAGACTGGATGAGGTGATGGTACCAGGCTACAGGATGCAGCTAAGGCTGAGGAGTAAGACCTCAGGATGTCTTGTTCAGCCTTCAGTGGAGACAAAGCCAACACCTCATCCCATGGGATTCCTGCTTTGGAAAGCAGCCCTGGAAAGCCTCCAGCTTCGAGCTGACACCAGGGTCCAGCATCCCTACTGCAGAGGTAGGTGTAGAATTGGGAGCTGGTGGGGAAGAGCTGGTTGTGCAGAGCCTGGCAGTGAGCACTGCCACCATTAGCATCACTCACATCAGACCTGACACCAAGGAAAGCACGGGGCACATCCAGGAGGAAGCCAGGAAGACAACTGGAAACAGGCATTGCAGGCATGCTGCTAGCAGGTCCCCAGCTCACCAGAGATGTCTGCACCAGCCATGAGGAGAAGGGATCGCTGCTCCCTGCATGTGGTTTTGCTATCAGGGCAATGCCAGGCTTTCCAAAACAGTGGATGTGTAGCCAAGAGATGGCCTGGATTCCCTGCAGAAAGGCAGGAGGGTGAGGAACACCCCTTCAAGATGCTAAATGTGGTCTGGAAATGGGGTTTTAAAGGGTTCAGAAGCAGCAGAAGCATCAACTTCCACATCTCCAGGCAGACAACACAAGGTTCTGCACCTCCACCTCCGCATGGAGCCAACAGTGGCTGCCACCAGGAAACCAACCTGATAACAAGAGACAGGCAGTGAGAGCCTCACCTCTAACACTCCATGCATCAGCTCTGTGCTGCAGGTGACAGTCAGCTCCTTTCTACTAACATGACCACTAGATCCAGCCTGGGCAGCGACCCCAACAACAGGAGAGCGGCAAGAGCTACGTAAGTCAATGGGGAAGGTAAAGGACACCAAGACACAGATGTCAGCAAAGAGCACTGCAAGGAGCAGCGCTTGGCTTGGCGGGATTTGACAGGGAGCCCCTCAAGACAGCAGCAAACCAGGTTTCAAAACAGATTACATCATTTTATTGCCAAGCGTGCGGGCCATGAAGTGTGAGAGGGACACAACAAGAAGAGAAACTACACCTGGGAGGAAGGCAAAGCAGAGGGAGTTTCAAAAGAAGACTACTCCTTACAACTTGGGTTCAAGGAATCAACCGGAGGAAGCCTCTTAAAAGCAGGGTTCTAAAGATGCTGTTGGGCCCCAAAGCTTTGGGAACACACTGAGGCTTTGGTGTGGGCTAACGCAAGCTGGGAGGAAGAGGAGGAAGGCAGCAATCTAACACTAATGCCGTGGGGCCCAACGCCTGGGTCTTCCCTGTAGCAAGCAGAAAACTCCCTGCTCCAAGGAATATAGGCAGGGATAAAGCCAGGAGGAGGCAGGCAACCACTGCTGAATGCACTGAACTGAGGCCAAGTTTATACCCTTGTAGTGTCCCCCACTCCCAGAGCCAGCCTTGGAGGGGACACTCTGCAGCAGAGCTGCCCGAGGCCATAGCAGTGCCTGTTCCTGCTCCATCAGAGCGCATCCCTTGGGATGGGATGCTGCATCACCTCAACTCTCTCCACCTAAAGGGGCAGGGGGATGAACGCCAGTCCCTCAGGCATGGAGAACAGTGCTTCTCAGAGGGTCCCAAGGCAAATGTCCTTCACAAGCACAGCAACTCTCCTATTCCTCTTTGCTATCCCCAGCTCTGGGAAGCAGCATGTACTCAATGTGATCACTCCTTCAGCAGTCCCTGGGCTCTAATATGGACCTGGGGCCAGCCTCACTGAAGCCAGCCACGTTTCCTTCTTCCTCAAGCAAAACACACTCCTCATCAGACCAGCACTGAGAAACCAGAGCTCAAGTACATTCCTCTCGGAGAGGGCAGCACAGGGAACTGTGCGAGCCCACGCTGGCTTGGGAAAAGGGATTGGAAAGGAAACCTATGTTAAAACTGGTACTAAAGTGCAACAAAAAAATGTCCTAAACCCTTTGAAATCAACCGCAGTTAAGAGGGGTCTGCAAAGCTTCAAACTTCCAGTTACTGCAGGGCATCCTTAAAACAAACCCAACAACAACCAGGTCAGAGCAGACCAAGGAGCCCTTTGGTGAAGCACATCCGAGGCTACCGCAGCAAGTTTCAGCTCCTGGGGTAGAACGTTACATTTAGACCATGTGGAAAGGAGGAAAGTTAAAGCAAAGAAAAGAAACAAAACCCCCCAAAAATACAATTCCTGAATCCTGCACAACGAAACGGGGAAACTTTTTTGGTGTTTTCAAAAACAATCCCAACAGAGCGCCTGCCATCACGTTATCTGTTTCCTAAGGGAAGAGATGCCCGTTTGACCACATGACTCAGGGCACCGTGTGCACTGGACACGTTCCCATCCTTCCGTATGTCTCAGCATTCCTCTATTCATCAAAGCAAATCGCTAGGATCCTTCCTGTTTACTCTTCAGCCTGAAAGGAAAAACCAAAACTGAAGCTAGATGGAAGATAGCCAGAGGGAAGAGAGAGTTTTCACAGACTGGAGGCCGATCAGCTTCACTATGAGCCTGGAAAGTGCAATCCTCAGTGTCGCCTCATCTTAACTTTCCTGGCTGGGCTTCCATCCTCCTCTTCCTCGTCACAGTCCTCCGTGTACTCGTAAGACCTTCGCCAATAGTTCTCGGAGCTGAAGTTGCTCCTTCTCCTATGTTTTGGTAAGAGGACCGAGCGCCTGTTCTCCTCTTTATCCATTTCTAGAATCCGTGGCCTATGGAAAAAAAGAGGAAGAAGGGAGCGTGAGCACATTCACAGTGGGATTTCAGCATTCCCTGTGCAGCTTTGCATACTTTGAGCACTGTGACTGACTGTTTCCACATCGCTTTCCCAGTCCTGGGCACTGAGTAGAGCAGGAACAGATCACCACCTTGCACCTCCCACAGGGAACCTGGGAATTGTGCTTTCAATGGTGCAAGTCTTCCCCTTCCCAGAGCAAGTTTTTGGCCTTACCTCCATCAGGAACACTTCCAAACAGCCCAGTCACCTCTTTCTAAGTGCAGCTTGTGGCTTCAATAACCATCCCTTGGGGAGAAGGCTCTGTTTCTCCTATAGGAGAACTCGCAGCACAGAGCTGGGCTCCTTCTTAAGGTGCTGGGGTGCTTGTGGTGCAGGATCAAACCCCAGCTCTGAGCTCCTTTGTCCTCTCAAACATCAGCACAGGGCAATTGGTATTTCTACAGAGCTGCCTCTGCTCTTGTCTGCGATTGCTTTGGAGCAGGACAGGGCTGCTGGGCTGCACACACCACTTCTTATATCCTAAGTGGCAATTGCTGAGTTCCATAAAGACACATCACTAACATGATATCCATGCTGGTTACTGATGTTATACTTGGGGTTTTGAGCCCAAAGGAAGAGAAAAACAGGCTTCTGATACCCATCAATCTGCTGCAGGAATCTATGCACCATACCCCGATCAGGTCATAGAATGGTTTGTGTTGGAAGAGACCTTAAAGCTCATCCAGCTCCAACCTCTGCCACGGGTAGGGACACCTTCCACTAGATGAGGTTGCTTCAAGCCCCATCCAACCTGGCCTTGAACCCTGCAGGGGTGGGGCAGGCACAGCCCCTCCGCTCCCAGCAGGCTGCTGAGCAGCTCTGTGAGATGCACAGATTTGTTCTGCATGATCGCTCCTCTAATCACACACCAGCCCACTGCTGCTCCGAGCTTTCATCTGCAGGCTCCTCTTCTTGCTGTTCCTCCCCAGGCAGGCAGAGTGCAGGTGAATGAACACTGCTCATAAACACACCATCCCCACCCGCCTCCCTCCAGGACAGGTTGAAACACAGGCTGGGAGCACACAGCCCAGCCCCAGGCCCAAACCATGGTTTTTCAGAGAACACTGCATAGTCCTGAGGAGCATTTGGAATTGGGGAATAGCAGGAATATCCCTCATGGCTACTGGTACATTCACACAGAGCAAGGTGGTGTTTGAGGGAGGCTTTGCTGCAGAGCTCAGGCTCCTCAGCAAGGAGCTCTCCTGAAGGTCAGGCTCACACATTCACAGTCTGGTTACACACACATGTGCAGCTGGGGAACCAAAACAGGTCTGAGAAGCTTCCCAAGATGGCCTTCACCTTTCCCAGATAGCAAACCCTCCCTTCGTCCCTCCCAAGATTGCTTTCATAATATAGTTTAACGCAGCTGCACAGGTTGCTTGGCAATAGAGGTCAAAAATAATTAGCTGCAGGGAAACTATTGTTTGGAATGACTGCATTATCAGGAGCCAGCCAAATCTATTGCTTCTTCATTATGCCACTCACAGGATAAACAATGTAAGCTGCTTACAGCCAGAGCTTAGCCTCCACAAGCCTAGGAGGAACGTGTGTTCTGATAAAGCACATCTGTACACTACTGAAAGCACCTGGGAAGTGCAAAGTAGGGTGCTTTTAAGTGCATTCTGCAGCCTCTCTTAGCTGACACTGGAACAGACACACACAGCCCTAGAGATAGCATCCGAAACACTGCTTTTAGGAGAGATGATCCTACCTGTGAGCAGCATCAGGATCTGCTTTGCGATGGGACCGCTTTGGTTTCAGGATCTGGTCCCGGTTGCTTCCTGAGTTATAACCCGGTGGCAACACAGAGCTACTCAGGGATTTTGTTTCCAGTCGAGGTGCATCTAGTCTTGTTCTGCAAAAAGTTAAAGGGAAGAGAATGTACAAGGAGCTTCTACAGAGCCATGAGTGTGCTGCAGCAGATATCGACCCTAGATGTGCAGAAACCACCTTCAGTCCCAGCCACACAGCTCAGGAAGAGGGTCAGGACAACTTACACCCAAAAGCAGAACAAGCTGCAGCTTCCTGGCACTTGAACCTTCAGCTTTGACCTTTGCTGCCTTGGCTAGAGGGATACATGAGCGGAATACCAATGGTGCCAGGCTCACTGGAATACCAGTTATGGGATAGAGGCACTGGCACGCTTGTGAAATCCTATGAAATCACAGTGACTGGTCAATAACTCACAGCTCCTGTTCAGCCACCTGTGAAATTCATCATCACCTCCATCAGTAATAACTGCTTCCATGTGTAAACTCCCTCCTACCTGGAGTTCTCATGGGGTCAGGCGTTTCTCAGCTTGACTAAGAGGTGTAAAGAGTTGAAGTACAAGTCAGGAGAAGGCCTGGCCAAGAGAAGCTGCACCCACGTCCCCTCCAGCAGCACAGAACACGCTCAAGCTGCACCAGAGAGCAAGCACAGCTCGTCCCAAAGCAGAGCTGCTGCTGGATCAGGCACTGCTGTAGCCACATACAGGGGGAGGGAGGCAGCAGCAACGAACACTTGGTGTAGTTTACCACAGCTCTATCCGCATCTCCAAGCACAGCACAGTTACCATCTCAACTTCAAAGCTCTGCTAAAACACATACTGTAGGCTAAGCATGGGGAAAACACACTCAGAGGTGGTGCTGGTGCTTCCAGAATGCCACCTCCAGGAGGATGCAAGCAAATTCCCAAAAGGAAAAGCACCCTGATCCTGTTGTTGCAGCCTGTCTCCCTCCTTTGTCTGAGAGGTGAATATGTAAGGGGTTTGGGTGATACAAAGAGAATTCCTACTTGCTCTCTAGTGCTGAACTTCAGCACCTGAGGGAGGTTTCCACAGAAGAATCCCAACCTAAAATCCCATTAGGAAGTACAGGCAGTTGCCAAACTTCCTCTCTGCTACCATGACAGCCTCTTCAGTTAAGCAGGGTGATGCCATGCTGGCAGTTGTGAAACTGAGCAGAGCAGCCCTGCTCCATCCAACATGCCAGAAACAAGGAACGCCTCCACAGGCAGCTGCCTGCTCTAGTCCACACCACCATCATCCTGAGCTGTTCCAAGCTCCAGGACTGGACCCAGCCCAGGTAGAGCACCAAAGGCATTGTGGATCCTGCCCTGAACAAGTTCTGTGATTTAAATACCTCTCAAATACAACAACTACAGGCCTGCAATTAAACCAAACCACCAAGTGTACTGCAAGGGCAGAGGAACAGCAGCCACGCTTGCCCTGTCCACAGAGCAATGCAGCTACGCGCTGCAGGAGCAAGACACTAAACTGGAGAGCAAACCCCCTCCCAAAGTCCAAGTTAAACAGAATCACTCTGATTCAACTGCTTACACATGACAGCATTAAGCCCTCCCAGACGACTTTCAAGACCTATTTCAATAGGTCTCCTTTCCATCCTACCTCCCACGTTTCCTCCTTCAGCATAGAATCATAGAATGGTTTGGGTTGGAAAGGACCTTAAGATCATCCAGTTCCAACCCCCCTGCCATAAGCAGGGACACCTCACACCAAACCATGCCACCCAAGGCTTTGTCCAACCTGGCCTTGAACACTGCCAGGGATGGAGCACTCACAACCTCCCTGGCCAACCCATTCCAGTGCCTCACCACCCTCAAAGGAAAGAATTTCTTCCTTGTATCCAACCTAAACCTCCCCTGTTTAAGTTTGAACCCGTTACCCCTTGTCCTGTCACTACAGTCCCTAATGAAGAGTCCCTCCCCAGCACCCCTATAGGCCCCCTTCAGATACTGGAGGGCTGCTATGAGTTTTCCACACATCTCAGGAGAGACAGCACCATTCCTTCCCACTCCAAAAGCTTCCAAACCTTGCTGGTTCCCCGCAGTCCCGCACGCAGCACTCAGGAAACACTGTAAATATCATCACTCTACAGCACTGAAGTGTTTATGACCTACTTGGTAACCACACCGCTCCCGAGCAGCCTGCAAAACCCAGCCACTGCTCCAGCTTCCACAGCTTCCTTCTGCCACTGCCAGCACAAACCATCTCTGGATCCACACATTCCAAGTAGAGGCAAGAGCAGATCCAGATGTCTGGGACCCAGCAGGCTCTGGCAGCCTAATCAGAGCCAAAGCTTCAGTGAAGCTTATGCTGCTCTACACCCCAACTGACCTGATCCCATTGGATAACTCAGGGTTGAACCTTACCACAAAGATGAGGAAGAGGAGTTTTAGGGCAGCTGCTCCCAAGCCTTTTATGCTAGCAGGCTACCAATGGAAGTAGCTGTTTTCCTGCTTGCGTAACACCCTATTTGAGACTGCCCAAAGCTGCATGATCCTGGAGCGGGGAATGGTGTTTGCTGCAGGAATACATGCCGCGGGGCTGCGAGTGCAGAGGAAGGTCACAGCAGCCCTGCTGTGCGCGCACGCACGCACGAGCCATGCCGGCACAAGGGAGAAGCAGCAATTAATAAGCTCTATTTAGCAGCCATCAGAGTGCACCCTTTGGTAACCAGGCAATTGCCATGTAAGCACCAGGGCTGCTAAACTCTATGGAGATTACACAGCAAGAACTACCAGGGGGTTCCCACTTTGCTCAAAAGCGAAAAAGCCTGGTGCGGTTTCATTCAGCCTCCCATTGCTGTCTGTGTGTGACCACTTCTGCTCTAACACTAAGCAAATCAGGGCCCTGAAATGAGGGGAAGACAGAAGGACCCAGTGCTATAGGATGGTTAAGCAAAACCATCCAATACACTCTGCTAGGAGCTAACAGCTTTGTCTTTTCAGCAGCCATGCACCAGGTCGGCTGGGTGCTTCTCTGCAGCATGTTCACCCAGTTGCACATTGAGGGCATTCCCACAAGACTGAAACAACTCGACACCCTCAGCTTACAGAGGATGGCAAAAAACCAAGAGGAAGAGCCAGTGCACACAAGTGTATTGGGTATTTGCATCACTTGGGCAGCTCTAGCTGATTTAGCCAAGTGCTTCTGAGGGAACTGCTCCACAGCCTAATAATTCTCTGTCCCAAAGCCCATCTACTAGATTTGAGATGCTTTCCACTGGTGTTTATCAGCACTCACACTGCTTGTTACTGGCTGCAGCACCCAACATCACGAATGCAACAGCCTTTTAGCTCTTATCACAACCCTTAAACCCCATGTGGCAATAACCAGCTATGGAGCAGTTTGGCTCTAATCTGTTTCATCCCACTCTATCACCTGCCACATCTCATCCTGCCTCCCTGGGTCTGGGCTCATTTGGCCTGGGTAATGCCTCAAGGCTGCTGTTTTCCTTGCCTTCATTTCATGGTCTCTCTAACCAGATGCACAACTCCACTCCACTGGCTTTGGGCCATATCTTCACAACTGTGCCAAACTTGTTCTGAAACCAACTACGCCATCCAAAAGCTCAGCCAAGCTGAGTCTAGACCGCTTGCCTGCTAGCCTTATGCTAGCCTGGGCAACTGCAGCCCCACCATCAATGGCCACGCTCTCAGCTGGGTTTACAGCACCCAAATCGTGTGTTTTCACTTGCAGAGAGATTTCCTGAGAGCAGAATTACTGCTAACACCTTCTAAGGCACAATCAGCATGGGGCAGTGTGCAGCAGTCACATTTTTCCATCTCCTAGGAGAAGGAACTGATGAGAGAGGACATTTCTAGCCACAAAAGAAGGTTAAACTGAGGGAGTTTGGGATAGGGTTGGCTTATTTTTAACTCCATTTTCTTAGAAGCTTTAGGAACAAGCACTGATTGATGAAATGCCATCAAGGCAGTGCATCTTCTAAACAGCTTCCAGTGTCTGGCTTCCCACCAGCAACTTGAAGGACAGGCTCTGTAAAGTGATCACTGAATTCACTGCAACCATTTCCCTTTGCAGCCAGTGTTGTCCTCTCCCTCTCCAGGAAACAAAAGCCATGCTACCAAGTAAACTTTATCTGCTTTAGAGCTGATTCCTCATCGTAAGCATCAGCTCCAAAGGACCATGCAGGTAACTCACAGGTGTGGGTATCATATTATCAGACACCTGAATACATGTCCCAAAACAAGAGTTTGAAACCCTAGCTGTCTGCAGCTAGGCACGCAATGAAAGCCAGGTGTTGCGACACAAACAGGGCTTGCAAACACTGGCATTACAATGAAGCACTGCTGCACAGAGCCAATAAGTGATTAACTCTGCAGTAACAAGTTCCACCTACTTCCACCATGGATATGGCATCAGTGAGCATGAGAGTGACAGCTAATCAAGATGGAAGATCAAACCAGCAAATTAACAAGTAAGGCAGTTTTAAAGTGTTTCTTGTAAGCAAATCACATCACATCCGAGTTTATCTCAGTGTCCAGAGGGCTTCAACACTTACTTTCGAAGGATGATGACGGCTCTTCTCTCCTTGATGTCCTGTGGTCGAATACAATGTGTAATTTCATCAGCTGCATAGCCACTAGCAACAAAAACAGAAAGCCACTATGAGAAAACAACAGGCAGAAAGCAGCCCCAACACCTCAGTTTGGCCAATCATTCCCTAACTTCCAGCTGGAAGTCCTCCTCCAAACACCGTTCTCCCAGGCACACAGGAGCAAGACTTAAAAGAAGGAAGAAACTTCAAAAATTAAGATTGCTTTGAGATTTTTACTCCATTTCTTAGTGTATACCAGAGGAAACAGCCACCTGCCAGAACACTCTGCAATAAGACACATAGGAAATCAGTTTATGGAGTGCAAATTCAGCCAATTCAATAAACAAAACTCAGCCCACTGCTCCCCCAAGGAAACCCACCTTTCATGGCTGAGATGTGCAGCACACCCAGACATGAATGCATCCTGATTTGTTAGTCAAAGAGGAGGTCAAGTCCCTCACCCTCATCACCTGGACACAGACACTGCCATCTCAGCACCCTCATCCTCCTTGATGCAGCACAACCTCAGCTACAACACAAACATCATCCCCCAGCACTGCCCAAGCCAACACAAGGCACATGGGGTAACCTTCACATCCAGACCTCCAAATAGAGCTGCATCCCGAAAATCTCCCTGCCACAGGGATAGACAGAGACCTGGATTGAGGGATCAAGCAGCTACATGGCCACACAGCAGCTGTACTCAGTAGCAGTGTTTTGCTCCTGCAGGAGCATATCTCATCACTCCCATGGATGCTAACAAGAGGTGGGCCTGCCCTCTGCCTGTTGCTTGGAGTGTCTGCTCACAGCAGAGCCTTCTAGAGCCCAGGAGATGTTAAACACCTTCAGAGCTTCCTGAAACAGCTGAAAAGCACAGGAATACCTTTGAAAAGCACATTAATATCTCTGAAAAAGCACAGGAATACCTTTGGAGGGACTTGGGCAAAGGCTGCTGAAGCCACACAAAGGTAGCACAACCCCACGCTGGTTTATCCTGAAGCTGAAGCCACAGAGAGAGCCCACCATCCCCATGAGGCTTTAACATGAAGGAGCTGCTGCACTGGCTCAGCAGCTTCCAGGTTATTCAGCCCAGATCACACACACAAGCCAGGACAGGACCAGGTTTGCTTTATCTGGTTAGATAACCCACCCACTGAGTGAGAAACACACCTCGAGGACAGATTTACTGCTTTGAGAAGGGAGTTAAAAGGCTAAGAGCTGATCTGTTAATATAGGGGTTGATGTCCATCCCCTCCCATCCTCTGAGGCACTGCAGAGGACAGCAGCATTGTGAGAAGGGGTTTATAATGATGCTCTATTACGTTCCAGGAACCATTGCGTCAAGCTCCAGTGAATTCATTAATATCACCCATGTTAACATTCAACCCAGTGCATCCTCGGTGACACAACGAACATCAGGAAAAGGTCTATTCCAGCCCTGTGCTTTCCATAAGGAAATGTCAGCAAGGTTTGCACAGGCAAAACCAGGCAGAGAAATGGAAGAAAAAGCTTATTTGGTTCTATCACACTTATGTGGCAGCAGGAGCTTCTCACCCTCTGCCTGGCCTTGCTGCATCCTGATGATGCGTCAAGGGACAGACATGGGACAAAACACCTGTAATGACATTGAGGGTCTACCCAGACATTTCTCACCCAGAGAAGAAACCCAAAGCATGAAGGAAGAGACAATTTGGGAATGAAAACCCTAAGCCTCTCTTCATGAGAACACCCAAGCATCAAGTCTCCAGCCTAAAGCATTTTCCAGAAGAACATGGGGAGGTGCAGGTGCCATCCACACACTCCCCCAGCTCCTCACCAACCTGTCACATCCCACACCCCCAGCTCCTGCCCGAGCCTTTTCCAGTCCAGAAGAGCTGCTGCTGAGCCACAACACAACTGATTCACATGGAGATGAAAGCAGGGGGTTCTGTACAAACATCACCCGAAAGGAGCTCTGCATCCAATGAGATGTGCTTCCAGGGGCTGAGGACAGGCAGGGGGACCTCACACACTGCCCCATCACAGGGCTGAGCAGCTCAGGGCTTTACTTGTGGTTCAGGGATGCTGCTGCTGACACAAACCATGGCTGTGGCACCAACCAGCTCAAGCAGAGCTTGAACACATCCATTCACCACTGGCACACACAGAGAACTTCCTCTGCACCAACAGCCTGTCCTGAGGGATCAGACTTTTCTGGGAAAAGCATCTAATCCAGGCAGTTGTGGAGAGATTCCTGTGGCTGGGAAGAAAGCAGGTTCATTCTCAGACCACAACCAGCTCTGGTTACACTACCCTGAGACAACAGGAGACACAAACATCACATTGCCACTGCTTTTACTCCCCAGCTGCAGAAGAGAAGCCTGTACATCACACAAGCTCTGCAACACCCCCTGCTCCCTCCCAGATCAATTCCTTTTATCCAGCCTAAGCGTTTGTCAAAGCACGTGTTCCCCAGATGAACAGGCAAATTCCTCCATCTCCTCCCCACTGCTTTCATCAATCGATGCTTATCAAATCATAGGTAGAAAAAGAAAACCGACAAACAAGGTCCAGACAGGACTGAAACCCCACTTAACTCTGCCTGAGAGAGCAGCACAGAGCGAGGAGCTTCTGCCACCTCCTTTTAGCCTGGCTGGCAGCAGGACAAACCTGAAGGAGCATCCGCTTCCTGGTGCCGTGAGACAACAGGGTGGCTGGAGGAGGTTGTCTTCTATAAACCAAAACCAAGAAGGAGGAGGTCACCTTCTCCTTTAAGTCAAGTCTACAAGGGCCAAACTTCACCAAGGATGCGAAAAGAGAGGAGGAAGAGCTTTGCTCCAAGAGCAAAGGGCTCATTAGCAGGTGGTGGAGTGGCTCAGCCTTTGTCCTGCTGGCAAAGGTGCTCAGCCCAGGCAGGAGAATCTCACTTCCACCTTTTAAACACAGAGTTCTTGAGATATGAATGCTCTCCAGTGAGTTTGGGGCAGGTTCACTGCTTGCAAACACCACAGGGTGGGCAAACAGAGTCAAGGGAGGGATATGGGGAAAGCCCCTCTGCATACTCCCTGCTGGGTGGGAGGAGGGCAGCTTGGAGGGCAGGAACAAGACAGACATGGTCTGGGAACAGTCTGAGACCAATGTGAGGGCACAGAGAAGAGACCCAACAGCTTGCTTTAGATCCTCACGGCTTCCACATGGTAACCAAAGCCATGTGGCTGCACTGCTGGCAGCAGCCACTGCCCCAGCAGCACTGGAATCACAGACATTACAAGCATGCCATTTCTATCTGCGCCGTTTCCCTATCTCCAGGGCAACTGCCTTCAGGAACTGTTTACTGAGAGGAGAACAAGCCAAGTTTGGGGAGTTGACTTTAACACGACCAAAGGCTGGATTTGGGATATAGACCCCTAAGAGCCTACCGAGGGTCTGCACCTCTCCCTAAATTGCTAGGGTTAGAAGGGAAGAACAGAGTCGAGGAACTCACATCCAGCCAGGATCATATCATCACAGAACAATCACTTTGGCAGAATCTCTCTTAAGTGAGTGCTAAGTATCTGCTAACTGCAGTACCAAAATTGAAATAATCCCTGTTTTAAAGGCTATTATTTGCTGGAGAGCAGAATTTCTAACTGGGATTAAGCTAGAGAATAAATACCTGCGGTGGGGCAGAAAGCAGCCCTTCTGTTGGGAAGGAAAACAAGCTCTCTTGGTTTGATTTGTACCATTGCTTCAGTTAATAAACTGATTACAGCACCCAGGTGACCTGGCCAACAACCCAAACACACAGGCCTGGGAGACAGCCTCTCCAATCCCTGAGCCCTGAGTCAGCTGCCTCTTCCCAGAAGTTACAGAGGGAAAAGTAAGGATATGGGACAAGAAAACATCAGTTCCTGGTCCTGGAGGAGCGCAAAGCACCTCTCCTGCTCCACTGCAAGTCCTGATCCCGCTTTGGATGTAAAGCCATGGGTTTTCCTAGTGACTTTGCCTGCAAGACTCCAGAGTGACCCTGCACTAACAGCTCTGCCAGTGTGCTTCTAAGCAAGGAAACACTCTCCTTGTCCTTAGCAAAAGACCTCTGGCTCTGAAAGGAAGGACAAGTATTTACCCCAGGCCTACCAGGGAATGGCAGCACAAGAGCTCACCTCACCAGCAGGAAAACGAGGGTGGAAACGTCCTCAGCGCCATTCCTGCTTCCCTCCCTAATCCACACCAGTTACCTAACGCCGGGGGTACACCATGGGTTAGTTCCTGTTTGTGCAGCTTCTCCAAGAGGGAAGCGAGGTGAGAGCTCAGCATTTATTATTGATGCCCCAGTCAGCGGGTGAGGCTGTGTGGATGCGCGGGGGGGAAGAATTCCTTCCCGAACCCTGCGGCGATCACTTTACAAGCCAATGGAAGGGATTGTGTTACTGCTTGTGAGCCCTGAAAACTGGCCTGGACCTTCACCAATCCCAAACCTAAAGCCTCAAATGGGGATACCATTGGTAGCTCTGCCCTGCTGGCAGAGGCCGGGTGATCCCTGCTCCTGGCAGGGAGCGCTCTGACCTTCAGGGACATGAGGGGTTGGTGCTCACAGGGTTAAGCAGCCCCAGTGCTGGGATTTGAGATGCAATCCCTAAGACCAGGACACCAGTGGGTCTGTACCTACTGGCTCCACACAATCCTGCCTGTCCCTGCCCCTTTACCTGCCTGCCCAGCACAGTTTCCCAGTGCCAATCCCAGCTTTACCACCGACTGGCTGCATGACCTTGGGCAGGTCATTTCTCCACCACAACTCTTCCTTTGCTTGCATGAACGCACAGTAAAACCCCTCCTTGTGCCTGTGACCCATCACGCTTCCAAGCAACGATCCCACAGGGCTCTCCCATCTTCCCATTGGCATCAGGCAGGAGAGGGTTCAGTATTCCCACCTTAGGGACTGGGAGGATGAGGCCATTCACACCTCCTCCTCTCCATACTTAAGGTCAGGTCGGGAAGGCATGGCGGAGCTAAGAATAGACCCAGGAGCCCCATCCCAACCAGCTGCTCTGCTCTGACCGCTCATGGGCAGAGGATCCATTTTGTGTCTCGATGTGTTATTTTAACCACTGCCAAGCAAAGCTCAGCTCCAACAGTGGCCTCGCTCCCACCAGGACTCCCCTCAAACCTTATGGAGAGGGCACCCTTCATCCCAAAAACCCCCATCCCCTCCAAAACCCTTCCTATGCCCCTTCCAACAAGACCCCGCACACTTTCAGGCAGGTGAGATCAAGCCTGAGCCGTGCATCTGTGTGCCTCGTGATGAGCATTACACAACCGAGCCCCCAGCACGTTAACGGGAGGCCTCGAGGGCGGGTTACCTGAGCACCGTGACGCTTCCCCTCTTGACGGGCAGGAAGAGAACGGGCTCTGAGACCCTGATGGGTTTAAACTGGAATTTACACCCGAAGCAAAGCGCCGAGTCGCTGAAGAAGGAGACGGAGACGATGGGCCTCTCAAAGATATGGATGGGGTCCACGTGGGAGACAATGCATCCCCCAGGCTGGTAGTCGTTGATGACGGCACTGTTCACAAAGCCCTCGGGAATCACCCGGTGCTCCACCAGCTTCCTGATCACCAGGTCGTGCACCCACTCGGGGATAGCATCCACCTCTCCCCTTGGATACAGGCGCTCCTGCCCGGGGCCTCGTCTCTGCAGCTGAGACCCATAGGTATAACCCTCCCCGAAGAAATACTTGTTCCGCAGCGGGGCCCGATCCACCGTGTGCTCCTTATAGAGCCCCTTCTCCGCCCGGGACACCACGTCCTCGATGCGAGCTTCAATCTTGGCGCACTCCTCGGCGCTGAAGAGGCGAAGCTGGCGGATGCCGCTCTTCACTTTCCGAGCTTCTTCTTCCTCCTTCTGCTCCTCGTAGTCGCTGGGCTCGGAGCCGGAATCCTCCTGGTGCCGCCGTTTGCGATCGTAAGGGGGGGGGTCGGCGGGTTCCCGTGCGAGACCACCACCACCTCCTCCGCCGCCGCCGCTCCCTTTGTGGCCGTCCCGGTAGGGCATCATGGACTTGAGCTTCTCCCGCAGGTCCGTGTAGCCGGTGCCGGCCATAGTGCGTCCGCAGCCCCCGCCTCTATCGATCCCGGCGCTGCAGGCGGCGGGCGGCGGCGGGGGACGCGCAGCTGCTATTCATGGCACCCGCCGCCCTAAGGGAAGAGCCCCGGAGGGACGGGGAGGTGAGGACCGGGGGAGGTGAGAAACGGGACCGACCATCAACCCCCCCCCCCCCCCCCCCCCGCCCCCCCCCCCCCCCCCCCCCACCACCCCCCTTTTCCCCCCCCCCCCCCCCCCCACCACCCCCCTTTTCCCCCCCCCCCCCCCCCCCACCACCCCCCTTTTCCCCCCCCCCCCCCCCCCCACCACCCCCCTTTTCCCCCCCCCCCCCCCCCCCACACACAACCCCGGCCCCCCCCCCCCCCCCCCCCCGCCCGCCATATCTCGACTTGTTCCATACCCCCTCCCCCCCAAAATCAACCGGGGTCCCGGCTCCCTCCCTCCGTCCCACCGCGACGGTGTAGGGGTAAGGCCGGGAGGCCCGAGCGGACGCCACACTCACGGCTCGGCCCGGGGCAGGCGCGGACAATGCTGCCGGTACCGGCGGCGGCGCTCACGCGGCGGCAGGGCCTGGCACATGCCCAACGGCGGCCCCGGCGCTGCCCGCTCCCGCGGCGCTGCGCATGGCGAGGCGAGGAGAGGAGAACGAGGAAGGGGATGGAGATGGGGCACCGGAGCCGGTGCCGGTCCCGGTGCGGGGGTCGGCGGTCACCAGGGTCTGTCGCGGCCCTTCCCGCGGCGCGCTACGTCACCGGGAACCAGCCCGACATCCCGGAGGAGACCCCGCCCCGCACGCCCAAGGCCACGCCCCCAACGGCTCCTCGTGTGCGCGCACGCACGCACGCACGCACGTACGTACGTGCAGCGCCGCTGCCGTCACCGCGCGGAGTAACCGGTAACCGGCAGCCACGCCCCCTCCACTTGGGATTGGCGGGAGAGGGGGGGTAAGGGGGTGTGGCCGGCGGGGCGCCATCGCCCCCTGGCGGTCCGGAGGAATGGGAGGTTTGACCGGGGCATCAGAGAGATTCCTGCATCCCGGCAGCTGGGAATGTCCCGGGGACGTGGAGGGAATGGGGCCGGAGGACGGTGAGGCATGGGGAAACTGAGGCACGAGAAGGGGAAACCGAGACACTGGAATGGAGGAAGTGAGACACTGGGAATGGGGAAACTGAGGCACGGGAATGGGAAACTGAGGCATGGGAATGGGAAACTGAAGCAAAGGGAATGGGGAAACTGAGGCACCGGGAATGGGGGAAGTGAGGCACCAGGATTGGGAAACTGAGGCACGGGGCACCAGGGAGTGCAGCACAAGCCATGGAGACCGAGTTAGGCTGGGCTCATGGATTTGTATAAAACCCTAAGGACAATAGTGCAGGGGAGACAGGGAACAGCATCCATGGTGAGATTCCATGGTGGGCTCCATGTGAGTCCCATGGTGGTGGTCCATGGTTGGTCCATGATGGGATCCATGATGGGATCCATGTGGGTCCATGGTGGTGGCCCATGATGGGATCCATGTGGGTCCACGGTGGTGGTCCATGATGGGATCCATGTGGGTCCATGGTGGTGGTCCATGATGGGATCCATGTGGGTCCATGGTGGTGGTCCATGGTGGGTGCCATGGTTGGTCCACGATGGGCTCCATGGTGGGTCCATGGCGTGCTCAGAGCAGGGTGATCTCACTGGGTGGCAGTGTCAGCCTCTTCTCCCGTGCTCCCAACAACCTCTCCATGTGCGCAGCCACCACTCGGCACAGCTCCAGGCCCTGCCAGAGGGGTCCACCACCATTGGTGGCCATGCCACTGCCATGGGACCCCCACCATGGATGCTCCCCGAGCATCCCCAACCTGCTCCAGCTGCAGCTGGGTGATGCCCTGTGCCAGGAGGTCACCCAGGGTGATCTCCACATAGGGATAGCTGGACCCGGCCGTGGGCCGCTGTGTCCGTGTGGATTGGATCTCCTTCAGTGAGAACTTGGCGATGGGCTCCTGAGGAAGGGAACAAGGGGGTGGTCTATGTGCCCCAAGGGGACCGAGGACCAGAGGATTCTGGTGATGCAGCCCTGGGTGTGCTGATGGAGCTAAACCTGGACCCTGCTTTGGAAGGGATATCACCACCTCCCACCATCCCATCCCATGGCTGGGATGGGGACAGGGACAGGAGCAGGGGGTGTTGTCCCCCCCAACCCCCCACCTACGTGGGTCTCCTTGCTGAGGAAGTTGAGGCCGTTCTGGTTGACAGCCAGGATGCAGGGGGAGACGATGGCGTTGTTACTGCAGCTCTGGATGTAGAAGAAGGATGAGCCAAACATGGGGTAGGCGCTCAGCAGCCCTGTGGGGTGGAGGATGGGGTCTCAGTGCCCATCACCACCCCATCCTGCCTGGCTCTGCTGAGGGACCAAACCAACCCCATGCATGGTAGGAGCTGGGTGGGCTCCCAGAGCCTGGCACTGAACCAGGACCAGGGTTGGACCCAGGAGCAATCAAGGGGCCCTGTTGCAGCCTGATGGGAAAGTGGGTGGCCAAGCAGCCTGCTCTGTCCTTCTGCTGTGGTCCTGCCCTCCATGTGCAGCATCCCACTGGCTGTGCAGCATCCCACTGACCATGCAGCACCCCTGGCTCCATGCAGGGCCCATCCCAGGCTCCCCATGAATGAGCCACCTGGAGTATCACAGCATCTCATCTTCATCAGCATCACCTCCTGGGCATCCCCATCATCATCATTCCATCACATCCTCAGCAGCACCACAACCCCAGCAGCCTTGCATCCCCAGCAGCACTGCATCCTCATTAGCGCATGTCCTCATTAGCATCACATCCCCACTAGCATCACCTCCCTGGCTCCATCCCACTCCTGCTCACCCAGGAACTGTGCCCTGGCCTGGTGGGCGCTGAGCGCCTGTGCTTGCTGCATGTGCTGGGTCACCATATGGAGCCAGGATTGAGCCTTCAGCAGGCGGAAGAGCTGTGGTGGGACATAATCCTGCACCTCCCGCCTGCAGGGAGCTGGGGGTCAGGCTGGGGGGTCCCACACCCCATGGGATGTGCCCCACAACCCAGACCCTCCATTCCCAGCCATACGCGGTGGGGAGGTGGTGGTGGTCCTTGGCTCGGTGCTGGAGGGCGGCCAGCTTGGCCACATGTGGGAAGTGCTGCTCTCCCGGCCTGGCAGGCGGCAGGACAGTGAACAGCCCCTTGAGGTAGTCAGGGAGGACCTGGAGGGGACAGAGAACAGGGGCACGGCTTGGGGATGGAGCACACTCCATGGTGGGGGGCAGGGATGTGGCCCCGGTGAGGGGGGCCCAACCTGGTTGTAGTGGACGGTGACATAGAGCTCGTTGTCAAACTTGAGGGGCTGTCCCCAGACCACGCGGCGGCACCAGAAGGTGTAGCTGCTGTCCCGGCGCTCCGTCTCGGCGGCCACATCCAGCACGTATTCCCGGCGGGTTAGCGGCCGCACGCTCTGCCCTGCACCACCCCGGGAGATGAGCACCATGCACAGCATCCACCACGCATAGCATCTTCCATACACAGCATCTTCCATGCACAGCATTCACCATGCACAGCATCCACCATGCACAATACCAGCCATGCATAGCATCCACTATGCATAGCATTCACCATGCACAGCATTCACCATGCACAGCATCCTCCATGCACATTATCCACATGCATGATACCCTTCATGCATGGCATCCACCATGCACGGTACCCACCGCACATAGCGTCCACCATGCATAACGTCCTCCATGCACAGCATCTTCCGTGCACAGCAGCCACATGCATGGTACCCTTCATGCATAGCATCCACCATGCACAACATCCTCCATGCACAGCATTCTCCATGCATTGTACCCACCATATGTGACATCCACCATGCACGGCACCCACTGTGCATGCTATCCACCATACACAGTACCCATCATGCGTGGTACCCACCATGCATGGCGATCCTGTCCCCACCAGCCCCTCACCTCTGTTGGTCACCACAAAGAGGATGTACTCCTCAAAAGCCTCTGGGTGCTGCAGCCCCATCTCACAGCACAGCTCCTCAATCACATCCAGAGCCACCTGTGTATAGGGACAAGGAGGCTGGGATGCTGCCATGTGTCCCTGCCACAATCAGGGCTGCCAGCAGCTCCTGCATTGAGGCTCATCCCATGTCGCTCCCCAAGGAAGAGGAGAACAAAGTCTCCCAGCTCATGGATAAAGCCAAGGGGTGAAGTCCTCCCCACATCTACACCCCCAAGGCACCCACAAATGGGGGGTCCCTCTGTATCTGGGGTACACAGAGCCTCTCACCCCCTCTAACTCACCGAGCATGTCTTGATCTTGAGATGCCTCTCAATGCCACCAGGCAAGAGG
Source organism: Agapornis roseicollis (assembly GCA_002631895.1). NCBI lineage: Eukaryota > Metazoa > Chordata > Aves > Psittaciformes > Psittacidae > Agapornis > Agapornis roseicollis. The sequence continues at coordinate 158,686 of NDXB01003812.1, read as the reverse complement.
AAGAGCTGGCGCTTGGCGCTGCGTCCAGCCTGCATGGGGGGGACATGGGGTGCAGGGGGGGACCTTTGCAAAGCAAGACCCTAAAAGACACCCTGAATCCCCAAACTATCCCAGGGGACCATCCCATGGGGATCATCCTGTATCTAGCCCATCTTTCGTGTGTGAGGCATTGTGCCCTGCACCCCACATGTGCAGAGCTGCATCCCCACTGGGATGCTCAAGGTACCCCCAAAGAGAAACCAGAAAGGACGATGCTCCTCACACCAGCAAGGGGCCATCAGCTCCAGGACAGTGTCTGGGGGGGATCCTAACCCATTGGGAGGACCTGGAACCTCTGAGCGTGATCTCAAGCTGGAATCATCCCTGCCCTGCACCCCATATGAACCCATAAGCACCCATCCTCACCACCATGGCCCTGAGCTCTGTGCTGCTGGGGAAGAGGCTGCGGCCCCCGAACTGCAGGGTCTTCTGCAGGTTCAGCTCACAGGCTTTGGCGATGCCTGGCAGGAACAGGGACCAGGATGAGGGATGGAGCTGAGCCCTGTGCGCTCCGCACCCTGCGGCTTGCACAGCCCCTACCATGGAACGGCAGCTCTGGATGTCTGCTAGCATCCTGCAGGAAGGCCAGCAGGAACGGCCTGAGCACCTCGGAGCACTTGTAGTAAGCAGCGAGGATGTAGAGCAGCCTCCAGCCCTTCTGGCAGCTATCCCTGTGGGAAGGGTGAAGATGCCTATGGAGCCACTGCGAGCTTGGGGTCCCCACATGTCCCCAAACAAGTGTCCCCAGTGCTAGGCTGTGCTGTCCCAGCAGGGATGAGAGATGGCACTGAATCAGGGATGATGGATGGCCCGGGATCAGGGATGATGGATGGCACGGGATCAGGGATGATGGATGGCCTGGGAGCAGGGACGATGGATGGCATGGGATCAGGAATGATGGATGGCCCAGGAGCAGGGACTCACGGCTTGGAGCTGCTGTTGTTGGTGATCTGCTTCACGACCTGGCAGTAGACCTCGTCCCGCAGGACCTCGTGCTCTGCACAGAGCTGGGGACAGGCAGAGCTGTCACCCCCTGCTCAGGGCACCCCCAGCACCCAGCACTGCACACAGGGGATTTACCTTGAGGATGGTGCAGACAGTGTCCAGCTCTGTCTGCCCTCGCAGGGGGTGGTCACCCATGAACTTCATCACGGCTGGGGATGAAGCCATGCACTGGTACTGCTCATCCCATCCCTTCCCCAGGGATGTGGTCCCCTGGGTGCGGGCAACATCCTGGACCCCTCCAGGCCACCCCATCCTGGTCCTGTTCCCACCGTTCTCCAAGGATAGGGATGAGGCAGGGTGCTGGTGCCACTTGCCTACCTTGGAATGCCTCCGTGGCCAGTTTGCTGATGCCACCATCCACAAATTCAATGAGTGACTCCTGGATGGGGGTCTAAGGAGGGAGAGCATCAGCAACCGGGAGCAACCAGAGGGATGGGGTGTGCATTGGGGTATCATTCACAGAGCCCCCGAGCCCACCAGGGTGACCTGCAGGTGACAGCAAGGCAGAGAAACCCCGCTTCTCCTTACCTTGCTGAATGTCAGCATCTCCAGCACATCGGGCACATCCCTTTTGGCCTTCATCCCACAGGGTTCCCTGGGAGAGGGATGAAGGAGCAGATGGGCATAGGTGCCTCTGATTCAGGGCATCCCCATCCCACTGCTGGGTGCTCACATTGCCTCCCCATGCCGTGCTGCACGGAAATACTGCCTGGCAAAGGCCAGCATGGGGCAGGTCCCTGCGCTGTCACCAAGCTTCTCCCTGCTGTCCCTCTCTGGACCCTCTGCTGTGCTGGCTGGGGACGCCTGTAGAGCAGAACAATGGGTACCAGGCGCATCCGGCCCCGTGCATCAACAGCACCGCGCCAGCACCCACCTCGCTTTTGCGGTCCAGCTCCTGCGCCACAGCAGTGGAGGCCACAGCCACAGCCACGGCTGCTGAAGCCACCACCTTGCCCTGCTTGTCCTTGGGCTCCTCTTTCCTCTCCACTGGCAAATGGACAAAGTCCGGGGCCGCGACGGGCTGGACATATTCAGCAGGGAAGAGACCCGACCTGCCATGGATGGCACCAAACTTCCACCCTACAATGGGCACATGTGGGGATGGATCCAGGCTGGCAGCTCCAAAAAGCCCCTGTCTGGTTCCCTCCTGCCTTATTGCACCCCAAGCCCTTTCCAAGGGGTCTGGTTGTAGGATTTGGGTGGAAAAACTGATGTTGTTCAATGTAAAGGAATGGAGAAGGGGCCACAAAGCCCAATTCTAGCTGGGATGTGGGGCAACGTGGGAACCGCAGTGGAGCATCCCCCTGTATCAGGTTGGTACCAAAAAGAGCCCTACCCATCCTGCTGAGGGGTGGCAGAGATAGGATCCTGCCCTGTACCCCAGCCCCAGGGCAGTGTATGCACACCAGGGATACCCACCAAAGTCCTGGGTGCCTGTCTTCAGCTCCTCCAGGTACATCACCTTCTTGCGGACCACGCAGCCATAGTAGTGATCTGTGGGGACAGCACGGAGTGTCATCAAGGCATATCCATATCCAGGATGCAGAATCCATCAGTCCTGCCACCCCTGTGCCCCACACTGCGGGTGTTTCGGCACGGGGGGACCACTCACCCGTCTCAGGATGCTTCAGTGGCTGAAGGTGGATGATGTCCCCTTTGTGGAAGCTGAGCTGGCCCTTGTCCTCTGGGCTGTAGTTCCTCACAGCCACCACGTACCGTGAGTCCTGGGCACGGGGGGGGAGAGGGGGGAGGGAGGGGTGTGTGGCACAGCCCGTGCATGCAGGCACACACATGCACACCCGTGTCCACACATGTACATCACATCCCACCCAGCATCCACAGCCACAGACCCATCCCAGGGGTACCCACCATCACCCCAGGCATGTTCCCATTTGCACGGTGCCCACCCCAGCCCTGGGGCACGCACACAGCCCCCCCCCACCTTCCTGAGCTCCGTAATGAAGTGGTCAACCATAGCCTTGACCTGGGGGGCTTTGGGGGAGAATAGGATGAGCTTCTCACTGCGCAGGTTGAGCTCCAGCATGTTCCTGGACGGGGTGGTCACGAACAGCACATCGGCATAGCTGGGGAGGATGAGGGGGTGCTGAAGCACCTGGCACCCACAGCACCCATCGCACCCGGACCACGGGGGTCCCCGCTCTTACCCATACGCCCTCAGCACCCTCAGCTGCTCCCCGGGCACATTGGTGCCCTTCACCATCCGCAGCAGCTTGACACCGGTGTGGGACACAGCCAGGATCTGCACACCCGTCCCCACACTGCCCTGTGGGGTGGGACCCTGCCTCAGCATGCGGCACAGGGATGGGGTGCACCCAGCACTGACCTGCCCCATGGGTGGACTCTCACCGTGGCGGGGAAGAGGCGAGAAAAATACACATCACAGGCATCGCGGGCAGCAGCGATGATCTCCCTCTTGACGCTCTCAGTGGCCACGGGGCTGAAGGAATCCAGCTTGTTTTCCGCTGTGGGGGGAAATAGCCACTGGTATTTATCATATACTATATATATGCTATAGTCTCATACTATGTATATATAGTATACACCCCAGCATATATATATATATAGTATATATATGTATGTATGTGTATATATATACCCCAGGGAGGATCCAGACGCAGGTTCACAGCAAGAGTAGGGGATGCTCATCCCCTTCCCAAGCCTCGTAGGACCATGATATCACCCCTGCTACATCATTACCCTAATGCAGCAAACCTGGCTGAGACCTGACACAACTCGTGACTTTGTGGAGCACTAAATCATAAAATCATGGAATGCTTTGGGTTGGAAGGGACCTTAAAGCTCATCCATGGGCAGGGACCCCTTCCACTGGAGCAGCTTGCTCCAAGCCCCTGGCCTTGAGCACTGCCAGGGATGGGGCAGCCACAGCTTCCCTGGGCACCCTGTGCCTGTGCCTCAGCACCCTCACAGGGAGAATGTCCTTATATCCAACCTAAATCTCCGTTTCAGTTTGAACCCATCACCCCTTGTCCTATCACTACAGTCCTGATGAATGGTCCCTCTCCAGCATCCCTGTATCACAGGGGTTCACTGCATTTGGAGGCAAAACTATTCCAGGTTTAATGGCTTGGAGACGCTCGGGAGATGAGGATGGATGGGTGTGAACCCCCCAGGTTTGGACCCACATAAGTGTTCCCCCCAAGGCTGGGAGCAGCAGGACACAGGTTACCAAAGAGGGATTTCAGTCGGAGCCGCTCCTCCTGGCTGAGCCGGATGCAGGTGTTGGAGAGCACATCATTGAAGATCTAGGGAGGGGGTGAGGAGCAGTGGGGCTCCGTGCATCCCTAGCCCCATTGCCCTGCCTGCTCCCCTGGCTTGGGGGAACCAACAAGGACCCCCTGCTCCTCTGTGGCAGCTCGGCATAAGGATGGATGCAGTGGGATGAGTGAACCATCACCCCAATGGTACAAGGGGATACCCCACCTGTCCCATGGGACCTCACCTGTCTGAAGATGAGGTCAAGCAGCAATGGGTTGTTGATGCTGTCCTTGGGGTAGAAAACCTGCCAAGAGGGACACCAGCATCACTATCATCACCTCGAACTTAGTGACAAGCCCCTTTTATCCCCTTAGCACTTCCCCACCATCCCGTCCCCATCCCTGTCCCCTTCCCGCACCTCCTTCCGGATGTATATTTTCCAGGGCACGTTGTGATAGGTGTAGAAATCCTCACTGCAGCTCCGGTGCAGCTGGGTCTGGACCTGCTGCGCCTCGGATGGGAGCTCCCGTGACACAGAGACTGGAAAGGGATGGAAAGTCCTGCACATCCCTACAGGGAACCACCAATAGCCCTGCTCCACAAGGGGAAACTGAGGCACGGGGACCAGCGAGGGCTTAGCTGGACGCAGAGGTTATCCCATGAGAATGCTGTAGAGCTGAACCTTCCCCCTCCCACCCCAAGTGCCACTGTCCTGCAGTACCTGGGGACCGGGTGGCCACTGCACGCCCTGGTGGTGGTCGCAGTGGGTACCTGCTGCTGGTGACCGGCTTCACCGTGGCCACCACCTCCTTGGGCCCCTGTGAGTCAGAGTCATTGTGGTTGGCGATGGTGACTCTCCCCCCCCCCAGCCTGGTGGGGGGCACATGGGGTGGCTGCATCCCTACCGCAGTCATTGGCACTGGGGCTGCTGAGAGCTGCTCCTTCAGGATTTGCATGGCTTCCTCGTGGGGGTCCTGCTTCTTCCCAAAGAGCTTGCTGTGGAGACAGCACCTTGCATTGCCTGCACCCCAGCATCACCTGCATCCCAGCATCACCTGCATCCCAGCAACACCTGCACCCCAGCATCACCCGCATCCCAGCAACACCTGCACCCCAGCATCACCTGCACCCCAGCATCAGCTGTACCCCAGCATCACCTGCATCCCAGCATCACCTGCACCCCAGCATCACCTGAACCCCAGCATCACCTGCATCCCAGCATCACCTACACCCCAGCATCACCTGCACCCTAACATCACCTGTATTGCAGTATCACCTGTATCCCACCATCACCTGCACCCCAGTATCACCTGTATCACACCATCACCTGTACCCCAGCATCACCTGCACCCCAGCATTAGCTGCAACCCAGCATCACCTGTACCTGGCACCACCTGCACCCTGGTATTGACTGCATCCTGAATGCATTCTGGTACCACTTGTATTCCCAACATCACCTGTATCCCAGTAATGCCTGCACCCTGGCATTGCCTGCACCCCAGCATCATCTGCACCTCAGCATTAGCTGCATCCTGGCATCACCTCTATCTGGTATCACCTGCACCCCCAGCATCACCTGTCCACCTGTATCATGTGTACCCCAGCATCACCTGTACCTGGTATCATCTGCACCCTGGCATTGCCTGCATCCTGGCTGCATCCTGGTATCACCTGCACCCCAGCATCACCTGCATCCAGGCATCACCTCCACCTGGCATCACCTGCATCCCCAGCATTGCCTGCATCCCAGCGCATGCACCCATATGCAGGAGGGGCCGGTGTCTCTCTGGGGTGCAGGGGTACCTGTGGGGCTGGGATCCCCGCGGGGCTGGCTGGCATTGCCGGATGATGTTCCGGATGTCGTGTGTGGGCCGCGGGAAGTGCTCCGAGTTGAGCCGGGAATTCCGCACCAGCTCTCCCGGCCACCGCCGGCCCACGGGGGCTGTGGAGCCAAGCGCATGACTCAGAGGCTCACTGCTGGGGCCGACACAAGCCCCCATTGACACCCCATTGCACGGGGACCCCTTACCTGCTTTCTGCATGTAGGGCCGGGGCTGGGGGGCACGGGCTGGTGTCCCCTCCGCTGCTCTGCCCTGTGAGGGACACCGCACTGTGAGCATCCAGACCCCATCCCGCTGCCACCAGCCCCACAGAGCTGCCCAGAAGAGCCGTGGGATAGGACCCGATCCCTCCCAGACCCCCAGCTCTGCCCCACTGACCGGTGGCTGGTTGGCATCTGCCCGGTGCTGTGAGGATGGGACTGGCTCCGTGCCTGTGATGCCAAAAGGGCAGTGCTCAGACAGGGTGTCCTGTACCCCCCAAACCGGGGCTATGGGGTGCAGGGATGACCCCACAGCAGGAATCAGAGAGGGAAACCGAGACAGGGAGCTGGCTGAGGGTGCTCACCTCTTGGCTGCTGTGTCTCTGCAGGCACTGGGGGTCTGCTGTGCTCAGCATCACCATCCCCTCCTCCTGCACCACCTTTTCCCTTCATCCTCTGTGTGACAGCAGCTGGCTTTTCCAGCTCCTGGGGGACAATGGGATGGATAGATGATGGGGGGATGGATAGATGATGGGTGGATGGATGGACATCAAGCCAACTGCACCCCCAAAATGCTGGGCTCCTTCTCACCCCATTGCCATAGGAGAGCACAGGGTCAAAGAGGCTGTCCAGGTACCTGTCCAGACCCTTCTGGCTGCGTGGCTCCCCAAATTCCCCATCTCCTGGTGGACAAGGAAGGATGAGCTATCAGCAACAGAGCTTCACTAGCATGGTCCCACCATGGGTCAGGGGTGATGCCCTACCATGGGGGTGGTACATCTCTGTGGATGGCAGAGTTGGGGCTCTCACAGCTGGAGGAGGGGGCACTTCATCCCAATCCAGGCCGTGCCCCAACACCCTGCAGAGGGAGATGATGTGCTCATTGTGCACCCACTGCGTACTGGATCACCACCAGGACCCCATCCCATGCCTCTGCCAGCACCCATCCAGCGGGGCACCCATCCCTGCCCGGGTACCTACACCCTGCTGTCCCCGCCGTGGCTCTCGGCTCCATCCCATGTGACCAGGAAGCAGGATTTCTGCTTGGGGAAGCCGCGGAGCAGCTCGAGGTCGGAGATGAGGTCCAGGACATAGTCATGACCAGCCAGCTCGGCCCATTGGGCACCCGCCTTCATGGCCACGGACCAGCCACGCCAGCCCTCCACCAGCCCCCTGCCAACAGCAGGATGGGGATGGGAGTCGAGCAGAGCCTGGGCTCCATGGGGACACCCTGGACATGTCAGGTCCAAGATGCTGGGGTCACCCAAGGTGATGCTGAGCCCCATGGAACAGGTGGGTGTCGAGCTGGTGGGTACCTGTGCTTGAGGACATCTCCTGCCAGGTCCTCGCCTGTGGCCCAGGAGTGGACAGGGCAGGAGATCTGGTCACCTGGGGAGGGATGGGATGGGATGGGATGTGAGCAGGACCCACCTGCCCCAAGCTGGGTCTGACCCTCACTGCCGTATGCCCCAGCCCCATGCCACCAGCACCATTGAAGCAGTGCAGGTCCAGTGCCATGCTGGCTTGCTGCCGGTTCGCCGTCCACTCCAGCAGTGATGGGGGATAGGCTCGGGCAGCCGCAGTGCCCATCTGGGACCGTGCCATGGCGTGCATCAGCTTGCGCTGGCACACTGGCTTGTAGCCAGCAAAGGCGTAGTCAGAGACGAACCTGGGGGCAAGGAGGGATGCTGCAGGAGAAGGGATGTGGGCAGCATCCATAGGCAGATGGGGCAGGCTGGCCTCAGGGACCACAGAGGGACTAAGAGCATCCCTGGAGGGATCTTGGTAGCATCCTGGGCATACGTTCCAACCTGGCCCCCAAGGACCATGGAGGGACCTCAGAGCATACCCAGTGGTGCCTGCATGGCACCCCTGGGCACATGTGTCAGGCTGGCCCCAGCAGACCACAAAGGGACTAAGAACATCCCTGAAGGGATCTCAGCAGCATCCTTGGAGTATATTCCAAGGTGGCCAGAGGGATCCTGGAGGGGCCTGAGCATAATCCCTGGCTGCATATGCCAGGCTGGCTCCAGAGATCATGGAGTGACTTCAGAGCATCCCCAGTGGGACCTGGGCAGCATCCCCAGGCACAAGTGTCAGACTGGCCCCAGAGGACAAAGAGCATTCCTGGAGGGATCTTGGCAGCATAATGTGTGCTAGGCTGGTCAGAGGGGTCCTAGAGGGACCTGTGCATAAACAGTGGCCACATGTGCCAGGCTGGCCCTAGGAGACCACAAAGGGACTAAGAGCATCCCTGGAGGGATCTCAGCAGCATCCTTGACACTTGTGCCAATCTGGCCTCGAAGACCATGGACGGACCTCAGAGCATCCCCAGCTTGACTCTGGCAGCATCCTCAGCCACGTGTACCAGGCTATCCCAGGGAACCCCAGCAACATCCCCAAGGATCCCAGCCAGCCCCAGCGCCCACCCCACTCCCCATCCCCATCTCACTTGAGCAGGTACTTGTCGAAGGCAGTGGAGGGGGGGAAGGCGCTGAGGCAGGCGGCCAGCAGCAGCCAGCCCCGCTCTTCGTTGTTAACGTTGGTGTTGCGCCAGACCTGGTTGGCCGCTTGTGCCAGGAGCTCGTCCCGCAGCCCCGGCACCGACAGCCCCTTCTGCACGATGTAGTTGCCAAAGAGGGTCTCCTGTGAGCCTCCCAGCGCCGGGTCCCCCATGAACCGCAAGATCTGAGAGGGGACAGCGAGGTCCTTGCCTCTGGCCCCATGCAGGGAGCGGGCAGGGGACCACGGGGATGGACCCTGTGCCATCCCACCTACCAGCTGGAACAGGCTCAGCGCCTCGTGGCACAGCTCCTCATCCAGCCGGGTGAGAGGAGCCGTCAATGGGGCTGTCAGCATCCCGAACGCTGGTTCCTGCAGTGACACCCGCACCCATGGCTACCCCAGCCCTGGGGACAGGCTCAGGCTATGAAGGACCAGCCCCATGGTGCTGAGCATAGGCTTGATGCTGGATGGGTACTACGGGGCTGCAAAAGGGCTGGGGTGCAGGATGGGGCCGGTAGCCTCCCAGCAGTGGTTTGGGATGGGCTCAGTGGCACCAGGGGATGCTGGCACCTCGGTGGGGCTGGGAGCCGGATCCGTCCCCGGCACTGCCATTTGGGATGCTGGGGACTGGGGAACACACGGCAAAAATAGGAGGCGAGGAGAACGAAGGAGGAAAAGAGACCAGGGATGGGGCTGGGATCCCGGGAACAAAGCGACCTGCTCTCCCGCCCCAGCGTTTCCGGATCTGCCCCGCGTCGGGCGTCCAGGAGGGCTCGGCGGGTGTCTCTGCATAGCCTCAGCGGGGTCCCCCCGGCCTCTGGAGACGACAGGAACCCACGGGGAGGGAGGGAGGCGGCAGCCGACACCCTGCAGCACCGCAGCCCCCCCGGGTCCGGCCCCTCTCGCACCCCGCAGCATCCCCGGGGCCGAAGCCGGGGCAGAGCCCGGTGGGGCAGAGGGAGGAGGCTCCGGACTCCCCTCCGCGGGGCCCCTGGACCTGAGCGCTCACGACCGAGGAGTCCCCAAACCATCGGGGCAGGTTCCCCGCCGCCGGCGCCCACCTTACCTGGAAGTGGCCCCGCACGTACTTGGCCATGGGGTACTCGTTGATGTCGAGCGGGAGCGTGAGCTGCGAGTCGGGCTGCAGCGCCGGCGGCGGCACCAGGACCACGCAGCCGGCGTTCACCTCCCGGGCGGCTGCGGCACAGCGGGCAGATGCGGCACAGCCATAGGGATGGATGGGGGTGAGGGGCTGGGAGCGGTGCCGGCCGCCCCGCAGGACACACTCACCTGCGGCGGCCTCCAGCAGCCCCATCAGCTCAGCAGGGATCTCCAGGTGGGTGACGTCCACCACCTCCCTCCTGGTCAGCTCCTGCAGGCACAGAGCAGGGGTGCAGCCCCCCCAGCACACATGGGAATGGGTGAGCACATTGCAGGAATGAAAGCAACACGGATTGCATAGCATCACATGTGTGCTTCCCGAAGTGCTGCACAGCCGTTACCTGCTTCATTCTTTCCTTCTCCTTCTCTGCCCGCCGGCGGGCATCCTCCTTCTTCTGTAAGCAGAGCGCCCACATTGAGCCCATGCCATGAGGGAGGCCAACAGGCAGCCTTTTATCCCCTGGCATCACCAGGCTTCCACACCAAAGGGCCCCATGGCGCATGGAGGAGATGGCGGGAATGGGATCAGTGGGGTTCAGGGTCTGTGAATACCCCTCCAGACCCACCACCAAGCATGCAGCAGGGGGGAAACAGGTGCCAAGGACCCCCGTTATGGATGTGCCATCCCCAACCTCACCTTGAGGTACCGCCGGCGGTTCACATAGATGTGCACCAGCGACCTGAACTTGATGAGTGTGCGCCGCATGCGCCGGTACCGCTGCCTGCAATGGGGAGAGCACCCGTCACCCTCTGCCACCCATCAGAGCCCACCCACCACCTCCAGGCACCCCAACCTGGCCAGGTATCCCCTCGCCCGGCTCTGCAGGAGGACGATCTTCCTGCGGAGGGAGCGGAAGCGTCTCTTGATGAAGAAGGTGCGAGCGTAGCGCTGGAGTGTGAGTGCAGCCAGGTGATGGGCACGAGCGCGCTTGCTCTCCAGGGCCTGGTACAGCTGCTCCTTCAGGAAGAGCTGGAAAGGGGGTGATGCTGTGAGACCCCCACTTTGGCTGCCATCCCCAAGGGCATCACCAGAGCTAAACCCCCTGCCCTGGACAAGCACCTTGCTGACACCGACATAGTACATGCTGGGGCTGACGGGGCAGAGGCTCCTCAGCATCTCCACGCAGTTGGCGCCATTGGGAATGACGTTGGACCACATGTCAACGAGGCAGCGGTACCTGGGCAAGCAGTGACACCATCACCAAATCGGATCCCATCACCAGTGTGGTCCCTTCCTGCATGATGGTCACCACAGCTACAAGGATGCTGGAGAGGGATTCTTCATCAGGGATTGTAGTGCTAGGACAAGGGGGAATGGGTTTAAACTGAAACAGGGGGAGATCAGATTAGATATGAGGAAGAAACTCTTTACCATGAGAGTGGTGAGGCACTGGAATAGGCTGCCCAAAGAAGTGGTGAATGCTCCATCCCTGGCAGTGTTCAAGGCCAGGATGGACACAGGGCTTGGAGCAAGCTGCTCCAGTGGAAGGTGCCCCTGCCCATGGGAGGGGTTGGAACCGGATGAGTTTTAAGGTCCCTTCAACCCAACCCATTCCATTATTTTTTGATTCTATACCTAGAAAGCACCTTCTGCTGCCGCTGTGGACCAAAGCAGGGGGGCTCCCAGCTCCCACCAAAGTGTCCCTCCAAACACCCACCAATTCTGTGCTCTACCCTCACCAGGATGCTGGTACCCAACCTATAGCCCCCAGGCACCTGTCAATGAAGACGAGGAAAGGGATGCGGATGGGGAAGCCTTCCTTGCGGATGCGGATGGTCTCTAGGATCCCTGAGTACCGCAGCTGGCTGCTGACCACATCAGCCTCAAAGAGCCCTGGTTCCTGGGGAGGAGAAGGAAAGATGCTTCAGTGGCCGTTAGGGAAACCCCTATGTGCCCACCACAGCATTGGCATCACCATGGGCAAGGAAGCCCCAACCAAGCTCTCACCTTCTTGTTGTTGGGTTTGAGACAGCGCACGAAGAAGGGGTTGCACCTGCATTGAGGAGACCACATTGGCCATGGGGAACAGAGGACAAAGCCAGCCTGGCCACCTCAGGCTTGGTTCATGGTCACCCTGCTCCCACCATCCCAGTGTTCCTGCCTCTCCCGACCTCTCCATCTTTTCCACCAGGTCCAGGAGCGACTGTTGGAACCGGGTGGCCACAGTGGGAGCTTTGTACCGCCGTGTCCTGGTGCTGCTCCTCCTGATGAGGCTCCTCTGCCGTGCCATCACCTGGGCATGGCCGAAGAAGAGGTTGGCCACCACCTTGAGGAGATGGGAAGGGTTAGGGAGGAGGAAGGTGGATGGATGGAGCAGCAATCCCAGCTCCTCTTCTTAGCCCAACCACTGCCTTTTTGTCCAGCCATATTACTTATTCGCAGTTTGATTCCCTGGATAGGGATAGGCAAGCACAAGAGCAGCCCCTGTGTCCCCCTTTGTGCCCATACTTAAGGGGCCAAAGCCCAGAGGATCCCATGGGAAGAGGGCACAGGAGGCATCTTCTGCTTCTGGTCCCCCTGGGCTTCACCAGCCATAGGGGCACATGCTTGGGGACATGAAGGGTGGTGTGTATGGAAGGGGGTCATCCATGCCTGCGGTGTCCCCGAACCAGGGGCTAGCAGGGCCCTACCTTGGTCCTGCTGCTGATGAACAGGTCCAGCACATCCTGACGGACCTGGTCATAGTTCTTATCCAAAAACTTGTGGACCTGGCAAAGAGCAAAATCTCACAGGGGCAAGGAGATGCAGGCAAGGATGTGTCCCTATAGACGGACCCCTTGAGCTGCCCCAGCCCACAAACCTCCTCTTTAACCCTCCTTAAGACCCCAGCTGGGCATCCCATCACCCCATACCTGGTAGGTCACCTTCCCTGCATAGTGCTTGATGGTGAACTCGGGCAGTGGCATCTTCGGCTTGGTGTACAGCGGATTTGTCCCATGGTGGTAGTGACACTTCTGGAGGAACGTGTGATCGGTGGCCTGGGGATGGATGCAGGGGTGAGACATGGATCCGGTCATTCAGCAGCCCCTCAGGATGTAGGCATCAGTATGGGGATGCCTGGACCAGATCTCAGCTCTGCCACTGGTCATGGGCATCTGTTCCTCCGTGCCTCAGTTTCCCCATCAGAGACCCCACAACCTCATATAAGGCAGGGTTCTCAGCAATCACTGTGAAAGCAAGTCCTCTGGCACCAACCTAGGACCTCTAGGGCTATTTTCCAGCCTGGAAAACCCCAGGGAATTCTCCCAGGTTATCCAGGAATGGAGCATCCATGGGGAATGGTAATTCCCAGCCATGGTGACCACCCAGTTCTGCCATCCTAACCTGGGGGAAGCAGCTCTGGTCATCCAGGATGCGCAGGATTCCATAGGGCTTCTGGGAGATGAGGTCAATGCAGGGCTGGTTGTCACTGAAGGGGATCTCCTTCCACTCAATCTGCTCCCGCAGGTACTCCTCCTATGGGGCCAGCACTCGGTCAGCCCCATGGCAATGCTGGGCATGGGACAGAGCCCTGCACAGCTCACTGGGCCCAAACCTGCTCCTCCTGGAACACAATCTTGTTGAAGAAGAACTGCAGGTACTCGTTGGCGTAGTTGATGCAGAGCTGCTCAAAGCTGTTGAAGTTGAGATCCTGCATGAAGGAAGGTCCATGGAGCCTGAGATCCTGCAGCACCGGGGCTGGTGGCTGGGTGGGATGGAGCTGGGATGGATCCTGCTCACCTCAAAGCCATAGATGTCCAGGATGGCAATGGAGAGGGCCTCCTGCCGCGGGTACACCAGCTTGTTGATGCGATCCGTGAGCCAGCCAAAGAGCAGGGAGTAGAGGGTCTTGGCAATGGCATCCCTGAATGGGGAAGATGAGCTGGAGCTCCAGCACGGCATGGCATGGAATACCATACACCACCACCATGGCTGCCAGCACCCATCATAGCCCAGAACATCCCTCAGGGCTGCAGTTTGACTCACCAAGAGCCTAATCCTCACTGGAGACTTGGCCATCCCTTTCCCATCCCAGCATTCCACCTCCTGCCCCATCCCTAGGGAACCCCCCTTCCCCTTTACCTGGCATCCACGGCACTTTCAACAGTCAGAGGGGTAAAAATCTTCTCCCGCAGCGTCTCCTGGTTGGGATGCACAAACCCAAGGATGCAATGGAGCTTCAGCATCACAACCCATGGTCCCCAAGGGCCCCATTCCCTGCTGGTGTCCCCCCCTGCACTCACCGTCACCTTGAAGGTGATGGCTTTCTGCAGGCCCTCAGGGGAGACCTGCAGCAGCTCAGCCACCGTCCGGATCTCCGTGGCGCTCACCACCATGGCCACCTCCTGGCAGTCGCTCTATGGAATGCAGTGAGGTGATGGGATGCAGGGATCCCCCCCTCTGCCACATCCCGAATCAAGGAGCAGGGTTCAGCTCTCCCTTTGGGTACCTCGTATTTGTCAAAGTAGACATTGCCCAAGTGGAGGACGGAGGAGAGGATGCGGAAGATGCTGTTCTGCTCCTCCACACTGAAGCTCAGCGCTTCCATGGTGTTGAGCAGGCGATGGAAATCCTCCTCATCATTCTTCCCGGGAATCTCGCAGTTCCCTCCCTGGAATTGCCCCATCCATGCCATCAATGGATACCATAGGGTGGGCAGCCCTTAGCAGTGGAGGGGAACACCCTCCCCATTTGCATGTTGAACCAGCACCCCAAAGCTTGGTCGGCCCCCCAAAAGGAAAGTGCTATGGGCTGTTTGGGGTCACCCTACCTGGTTCAGGTAGTAGTACGTCTCGGCGCCCTGCAGGCAGTACCGCTGCCGCTGCTGCGCGGGCAGCCCTGCCAGCATCTCATAGAAGATGTGGTAATTGCGCTCGCTCTTGGCCTGGGATGCAGAGGATTGGGGTGGGATGGGGTCCATGGGGAGGGCAGGGATGGGGGGGAAGAGCCTCACACCCACCTGGAAGACCACACGGGACTTCTCCAGCAGGTACTGCGAGGTTATGGCACCGCAGATCAAACCACTACAGGGGTGAGAGCGGGCACCCAGCTGCAGCCTCAGCATGGGCAGGGGCTCTGTCCTATCCCACTGCCCATCTGAAAGCTCCCTGCAGCACCAGGGGGTTGGTTCTGGTTCCCGGGTACCCCCAAAAGAATGGGTGAGCAGAGTAAGGTTCCCTGCATCCAGCCCCCAAGCTAGGGCTGGAGATGCTGCACCCCAGGGTGACATTGAGCATCCCTCAGTGGGATCAGTAGGGATGAGCAAGGGTAGGAATGGAGGACATCATAGGGATGAAGAGTGGTCACAGTGCCAGCCTAAGGCACAGCATCCCTACTCTAAGGACAGTGAATGCTGCCTGTCTTTAGGCAACATTACCTTATCCCTACCATTTATCCCCAGAAACACCCCTGTGTGCCTCCTTTTCCAGCACCAAGGGTGGGATATCCTATCCCAACACCAAGGTGCTGGTTGAGCACCCCAGGGACACAGGGAAGGGACCCACCACAGGCAGAACCTGCTCAGTACTCATCGTTACTTACTCCTCCAGGAAGATCTCCACAAACTTCCCAAACCTGCTGGAATTATCATTCCTCACGGTTTTGGCATTGCCAAAGGACTCCAGCAAGGGGGTCGCCTCCAGGATCTGCAATGGGGAGAGATGGGGGTCAACCAGCCACCCCAACACCCCTACTCTGACACCCTCCAGCCCCCATGCAAACACCCTAATTCAAGGTGTGCACTGAGACCACGTTGTTTGAGGATGCAGGAGAACACAGGGATCCCATGTACATGCATGGACCATGCTCCCACATCCATCCCAGCATCCCCCCCGCATCCAGGGTGATGTGACCACCACAATGCTCAATTCCCTTGAGCCATCTCAGCCCATGTGTTCCTTCCAGTACCTCTATCTGCCGTGGTCCAGGTGGAAGCAAAAGATAAGGAGGAAGAAGCAGAGCCATGAGCAAGGGATGGAGGAGGATGGAGTGGGGACAAGGGGTTGGGGACAGGGAGGTACCTGTGGGGCAGTGCTGCGCTTCTGGCTGACGGCTGCCAGGTACCGCAGGATCAATTTGGTGGCCTCAGTCTTTCCTGAGCCACTCTCCCCACTGAAACACAGAAGAGGGGTACATGGCCAGGGCCATCACCAACCAAAGAGAGGGTTAAAGGGGTCTGCAGACCCCAAACCCACCCAGCACCCAATCCCCATAGGGGATGCTGCAAGGATGGGGTGGTGGCAGCATCCTGCATCCAGCAATTAGGGCAGCACTGATGAGGGAGGGCTGTGCACGGGGACAGCCGTGTCCGACCTGATGACGATACACTGGTTGTGTTTGGCATCCATCACTTTGGAGTAGGCGACGTTTGCGATGGCAAAGAGGTGCCTGGAGTGGGGAGAAGCAGAACTGGGGGGAGGTTCTGGTGCCACATTGTCCCAGTACAGGGACCCCAGTGCACCCTGAGCATTCCCATGCACAGACAGCACCATGACGCGAGGATCCTTGGGGACCTGGGACCACTGGTTGCTGCTGTAGGACCAAGGGGAGGCTAATGATAAGTAGAAGTACCCCTGATCCCAGTGTGTTTGGGTTACCCCAATACTCACGGTGGGTTCTCGCCCAGGGCTCTACCCTCATACTGCAGGACCTGCTCCGTGCCATAGATGTCGTAGAGCCGGTATGGGTTCACTGACACCAGGATGCTGCCGATGTAGGTCTATAGAGAGCCAAGGTTGGGTGCTGACCCCCAAAACACCCCACGCCCGGGGTCCTCACAGGATGCTGTGCACCCTTGAGCTTACATAGATGAGCTGGCGCTCAAACCGTGTCCGGATGTTGCTCAGCACCGCGGCCTCCTGGAGGTCCCTGCATGGAGCAGAGGCTGTGTAAAGGGATGATAGGGGCGCAGGAGGCATTTGCTGTCCCCAAGCTTGTCCCCAGCATCCCCAGGAGGATGGAGCTGTGTTGGGAAGGGATGGGATGGGAGCAGTGGGGGCTGCAAGTGCATGGGTGGGGGACAAGGGACACTCACTCCAGCTGGGTCATATCCTCCAGCCCATCCTCCTCCTGTGGCTCCTGGTACC
Organism: Agapornis roseicollis; assembly: GCA_002631895.1. Lineage (NCBI taxonomy): Eukaryota > Metazoa > Chordata > Aves > Psittaciformes > Psittacidae > Agapornis > Agapornis roseicollis. Next base: position 141,633 of record NDXB01003812.1, on the reverse strand, counting down.
GCACAATGGGCAGGCTACACAGCGACTGCATCTACATGGAGCAACCCAGACCCATCACTCAACCCAGCCAACACCCCCTCCAGTGTCCTATCTGGCCACCACCACCCCAAACCCACCATCTATAACCCAAAACTGGGGACCTCAAAGCCAGTGATGGCAAGGACCCCAAACAAACATCTCACGGCCCCAAAACAGGTCCCCCAGCAAGAGTGTGGTGTGTTAGGGGATAGTAGCAGCATTGGAAATGGGGACATGAGGCCACCAGAGCATCCCTGGGGACTGGTCTAGGTGGCACCTCCAGGGGAGATGATGGAAGTGGGCTGTGATGGGGGCTAAACCGTGGGTCTGGGGGCTGCTCCCCATGCCTGTGCCCCACGCAGAGGTGACACGGGGCGGGTGGCATGCAGGAGCCCGCAGTGGCAGCCATCCAGGGCAGGCAGGAAAGCAGATACCAGCCAGGTCAAAGCGCAGGGATCAGGTCTCAGCATTTCCATATGTGAGAATCAAGTGTCTCTGATGGGGCCTTGCACGGGGGACACACACAGTGGGTGATAACAACCCCCCTCAACCCTGCTCCCTATGGCAGGACCCCCACCAGCATCAGTGCACCTCTTATGCTGCAAACCCCCTGGTTCAGTGGCTTCACTCACCATGGAGCCAGCAACCGCAATACACCACCCATCCTGGTCCTTCCAACTCCATCCCAGCACTGGCACTGCTTTGCGCTCCCCCCATTCCGGTCCCTGGTGCTACAGGCTCATCCTGCAGCTCCATCTTATCACCAGTACCGCGTTGCACTCCCCTCATCCCAGTCTCTAGTGCTACCGGCTCATCCCCTTACTCCATCCCATAACTGGCACCATGTTGCACTCTCCCCATCCTGGTCCTTGGAGCTACCGGCTCATCCCCTTGCTCCATCCCATCACCAGCACGGCATTGGGCTCCCCCCACCCCGGTCCCTGGTGCTACCACTTCATCCACTTGCTCCATCCCATCACCGGCACCGCGCTGCGCTCCCGCCGGCGTTACCTTGCTGCGCCAGGGCTGCTTGCTGCCCAGGTACCCGTCCGCCCAGGGGTGCCGGTCCCTCCAGCCGCCCCCCGCCGAGCGCTGGCTCAGGTACCGGGCGATGTCGGCTCCCCGCTGGCTCGCCCACCGCCGGCTGGGCTGGGAGGGCAGCTGGGGGGGGGCCTGCTCTGCCGTCCAGGCGTCGGGCATCTCCCGCACCCGCACGACGTGCTGCGTGGACCAGTGCTGCTTGTACATGCGGGACGCCCGTCGGAAGGAGCCCAACCTCTGTACCTGCGGCGTCACCACCGCGTAGCGCCCCGCGCCCTCCTCCCCGGACAAAGCATCGCCCTCGGCGGCCTCCGGGCCACGGGGGCCATGGCGGGGGGTGGCCGGGGAGCTGGGGGCTCTGCCGCGGGGTGATGATGGGAAAGAGGCGTGACGCTGCGGTGAGGGGCTCCGGTCCCCGCGAGGGATGGACGGGACAATGGGGCGGCCGGTGTCGGCCCAGCCCCGGCGCCCCGGGGGGGGGCTCGGTGATCTACGGGAGCTCCCGTCCCGCCGGGATGGGCGCTGGGGAGAGGAGGGTGAGCGGGAGGAAGGGCGGCGGGCGGGCGGTGGGGATGGGGGTGTTGCAGAAGGGGCCATGCTCCTCACGAGCAGCGATGCCAGGGATTGCCCCATGGAGCGTATCGGGCTGCTCGCTTCGGCAGGGGATGGCCGGGCCGGGGGGGAGCGCGGGGCCATCCCGGCAAGGGGCTGCCCGATACGCTGGATGAAGGCTTTGGGGGTACCAGGAGCGGGGCTGGGAGGCGGGGGAACCCCAGCAGCAGCGCCCTGCCAGGGGGGCAGCTCCGCGTCCCAAGAGGGGCCGAGGCGGCGGCTGCCGGAGCGGGAGGTCGATGCCATAAAGGGGGATCTCTGCAGCGGCTTCACAGCCTTGGTGGGGGGCTCGGGCAGCCGGGGCCAGGCCTGGGGGAGCGGCAGCCCAGGGGGGCTGCTCTGCCGCAAGGACCGGGGTCTCCCCGACCCCGCCGCGGGCACCCCCAGACGCCTCCCCCCGGGGCCCGGGGAGCGGGGCGCGGATGGCGGCGGAGCGGGGAGCTCGGGGCCGAACCGGCGGATGCTGGCACCGAGGGAAGGGGAGCGCCGTGGGGCCTCGGGGCGCTGCCGGGCCGGTGGCGGCGATGGAGAGAGCCCCGCGTTGGCGAAGGGGTTACGGAGGGACGGCAGCCGGGGCTGCCCCCGGGGCCCCGCTGGTGGGGAAAGGTCCCTGGGTGGAGAAGAGGGGTCCCGGGTCCCCATTGCGGCGCTCTCCATCCTGCGGCCAGAACGCCTATAGGAAGGTTGTGGGGCGCGGGGGTCGCGGGGTCCCATTGCAGCCCGCGGGGGGCGGCTGGGGGGCTGCGAGAGGGAGCGCTGCAGGAACTGCCCCAAGGGGCTCCCGCACGCCCGCGCTGCAGCAACGCGGCGGCCCCGGGGGGAGGCTGCTGCTGCTGCTGCTGGAGGCTCGTACTCATCGTAGTCATCCTCATCACGGGCCGGGGGGAGATGGGGGGACGGCGGGAGGGGGACATCGAGGCGGTCCCTGCCGAAAAGCTTGACCTGAGGCCGGGGGAAGAGCCGAAACTTCCGATTGAGGGAGAGCTTGGAGGAGAGCGTCTTCCTCATGCCCCGCAGCGAGGAGGTGCTGAGGATGGAGAAGGGATACTCCTTCTCCTCCTCCTCCTCTTCATCCCACTCCTCGGGTTCCTCGGCCTCCGTGATCTCCTCCAGGGCCAGGGCATAGGGGTTGCAGGACTGGGCATGCGGTGCCCACCCCCCTTCACTGTACTGGATGCGGTGCTCAGGGTACTCGCCCCCAGGGTACCCCCCCGAGAGGGGATCCCCAAAGTCCTCGTAGGGGTCCCACCTGTAGCCAAAAGGCCCCACCGTGTCCTCACCGTACTCCTGGTCGCTGCCATAGGGGTCGTAGAGAGCAAGGGGGGACCCACCACCAAATGGTCCCTCATCCCCTAGCTCCGTGTAGCCATAGGGGGGTCCCTGTGGGTCTCCCTCCTCCCAACTCCCCCCATAGAAGCCATAATCCTGCTCTGCCTCATAGCCAGGGTAGTCAGAGTACGGGCTTGGCCCCACGTCCTCATAGTCATATGCTGCAGGGTAGGCTGGGGCTTGGGCATAGCCTTCCTCCTCCTCAGTGTAGCCACGTTGAGGGCCATAGGCTGCATCCTCCTCCTCGCTGTAGCTACGCCACGGTCCATAGTCTCCATCCTCCTCTGTGTAGCCGCGCTGAGGACCATAGGCTCCATCCTCCTCCTTGCTGTAGCCATGCCAGCGGCCATAGGCTCCATCTTCCTTCTTGGCATAGCCACGGCGGGATCCATACCTTCCATCCCCCTCCTTGCTGTAGCCACGCCGGTGCCTGTAAGCTCCATCCTCCTCCTCAGCCCACCCATAGCGGGGCACCGGCGCCTCCGCGGATGCGCGCTGGGAACGCCGCCGGGATGGCCGCCGCGCCATGCTGCCGTGCCGCGACACCCTGCTGCTGCCTCCGGGGATGCGCTTCATGTTGGCCCGGTGCCGGAGGATCTCGTCTTCCGCAGGGAACGGCAGCTTCCTGGCACCGATCCGGGACAGCCAGGCCGTGTCGGCCGCACGGCTGCCCCCCGCCAGCCGCCCGCGTCGGTTCAGCACCTTCTTGGCCAACCAGCCCGTGGCGGCGGCCGCCTTGCTCAGCACCTGTGCCCGAGGCTTGAATTTCCTCTCCGGGCGCCGGCGGAAGAGGGATGCTCCGTCCTCGGCGCCCGCCGCGCCGCGCCGCAGCAGCAGGAAGGACGGCTTCGTCGGCGGCGCGCTGCTGGATGCGTCCTTCCTCTTCTTGCCCACACGCTTGAAGCGCACCATGAGGTTGGAGGTGGATTTGAGCACCGCTTTGTTCTTCTTCTTCTTCCTCTTGTTGGTGCTGCGCTTGTGCAGCCCCCAGAAGAAGCGCGATGTGTTCTTGAACTGAGCCTTCTTGGGACGGTGCAAACCCAGCTTCTGGAAGCCCAGGAAGAGCTTGGAGGTGCTACGGAGGCTCCGCTTCGCCCGGGCCTTCGGCGCTGCCGTCACTGCAGCCGCTGCCTCCTCTTCCTCAGCTGGGCTGGGCTCCACAAGGGCTTTGGTCTCTGCACCCCCTTTGGCTCCTTTCTTCTTCTTGGCAGCCGACAGCCCCATCACCAGCTTGGAGGTGCCCTTCAGGTTCTTCTTGGGGAGCACAGCACCGCTCCCGCTCTCCTCCTCCTCCGGCTCCAGCTGCACCTTCTTCCCCCGGCCTGGCTTCTTCCCCACCACCCCCTTGAGCACCCCCTTCTTCTCCTTCCCCTTCCCCTTCTTGGGCTCCTCCACAACCTCCTCCTCATCCTTCTCCTTCTCCTCCACCACCACCTCCGTCTCCTCACTCTCCTCCTCCTTCAGCAGCTCTGCATCCGACGTCTCCTCCGACTCATTGGGCACTTCCTTCTTGCCTTTCTTTCCATCCTTCCCTTTCCCTTTCCCCCCTTTCCCTTTGGCTTCTGCATCCTTTTTGGGCTCCCCCTTCTTCCCAACCATGCTGTTGGTTGCGGATGCTCATGCTCCAGCCCCGGCGGGGCGCTGGGAGGCGATGCCCAGCTCCGGCACGAGGCAGCTCCCGTCACCCGGAATTACCTGCACCTGGTGCCGATGAGGCCCATGCCCGTGCGTGGCTCCCTCGGCTGCTGGCAGCCCCCCTCTTGCCATGGTGCTGGGGGGGGGGGGGG
>NDXB01003812.1:100197-136775 GCA_002631895.1 Agapornis roseicollis | reverse complement strand
CGGGCGGGGCCCGCCCCCCCCCCCGCGGGGGGGGGGGGGGGGGGGGGGGGGGCAGCGCCGGTGCAGCCCCCGGTGCGAGCTGCCTCCTGCCTCCCCACGAGCTGGGCTCTGGCTGTAACCCAAGCACCGTGGCTCGTGGTGGTAGCATCAATAATGTAAGGGATGTGCTGCTCCTGCCACCAGAGCTTTCCAATGCAGCAGGTAAGGGCCCCTCACTGATGGGAGCATCCCCACAATGGGACAACTGCAATGTCACCAGCCTCATAACAGACACCACCCCCACCCCCCCCCATGCCTTGGGGCTCCCTGTGCTCTCCACTGGGGAATCCACCTCTTCCCCCACGCAACACAAAGCAGGATGAAGCCCAAGGATGCTTTTGACACCATAAAGCCAAAGCGCAGCATTGAGAAAGAGGAGACCAGAGCTCAAAGCACACGTTGGCTCCGTACCATGAGCACAGCCAAAGGGAGTGATGCTGAGGGGAATCCCAACACCAGGCATCCCACACAGCCCCAGTGGGAAGCAGAGAGGGTACCCCCCACACCATGCCACGTACGTTACATGCATGTGTACATGTATGTGCAGGGTGCCCCCCCGTGTGAGGGGGTTTGTGTGTGCCACACGTGTTTGCTCACACACGTGCCCAGGCGCGGGGGGACCACATCAAATGTTAATGCCCAGGCTGGAGGCTCATCAAAGATTAACAGCAGCAGCAATGGGAGCCTGTGGCAGCACCAGCCCTGCTCCGTCGCCCCACGGGGGTGGGTGGGGAGAGGCAGCAGCATCCAGCTGTACCACAGCTGTCAGGGCCAAGAACCAGCTGCTGGACCGAACCTATTGGCTTCCTCCAATGGGCTCTGTCCCCTGGCTCTGTCTCATCCCCAGCCACAATCTGGCTTCCTCCTGCATTAATTCATGGGCATTCATCCACACTGGGGCTGGATTCCATGGTTCTACCCCATATCAGAGCCCCCACAGCTCCATGGGCACAGTGTTCATCCGCCTTGGGCAGCACAAGAGCTGGGGAAGGGGCATTTGTGCCTGGGCGCAGTGGGATGCGCTGTGGGATGGAGGGGGAATCCACAGCCATGAACACATAGGGCATCCACACGTGGTGGCTGTTCCCAGGGTGTCTGGGCATGGCCACGTCCAGCAGCAGGACAAGGGAAGGAGCCTGGGTGCAAATGGCAATGGGGACCAGGGGAAGGATGCTCAGAGCATCCTCTGACCCCGTCACCCCTGAACAGCTCCAGCCATATGGCTAAGACAGGGAAAACCACCTCATCCCAGGGATGGGTTGCAGGAAGGAGATGGAGCCTTTGGTGGCCAGGATCCTGCTTTGCACACCCCAGCTTGTCACAGCAGGACTGTACCTTTGGAGCACTGGCACACATTGCTCTGGGGGCAATGGGGCTCTGGGTCACCATCCAGCCCTGGGTCTGCTTACTGCCTGCTACCAGTTACAGCTGGAACCCTGTGCCACCACACCGTGCCACGCCAACCCATCACTGCTCATCCACATGAGAGCCTCCCATGTAAGCTGCTCCGCATGACCATCTCCCTTCGCACCCCACATTCCCCTTCTGCACTGCTGTGCATCCACTTCTGAACACCCACGTGCAGCCCTGGCACAGCTCTTGCTGCTCCAGCCATGAGCCACAGGGATGCTGGGTGCACACGGACAGGCTGGAAGCTTCCAGTATTGGGGAATGTGGCAGCAGCACAGCCCTGCAAGCCTCCATGGCACCATGGGTGTCTCTCCTTGCTGCCCTGAGCACCCATCACACCCCTGAACTGGCTCTTTCCCATCCCTCCAGTTCCTTGCTCCAAATTGAGGATGGGGACCCAGCACATCACATCCCTGCCCAGTAGATGCTGCCCAATGACAAGTGCTGCCACAAGAGAGGTGCTATGGGGAGGAGAGAGGCTGGAGCAAATGCCAGGCATGAGGCATCCCTGGCATGCACCCAGGAACGCTGCCTGGCAGCTCCAGAGCCAGGTCACAGCCTTGTGCCATCACCTCAGCCCCAGATCCAAGCTCAGGGTCCCACAGGACTCGGCTATGGTGCGGGGCAGCTTTCCCAAGGTAAACCAGCCCTGAGACACAAAGAATTTGGGGAAAAGGTGGTAGGAGACATGGAGCAAAGGGCAGCAGGATGCTGCTGGGAGAGGCGGGAGGCAAAAGGTGGGATAAGGATGGATAAAGGCAATGAGCACAGATTTGAGGGGACACCGCACGCCCTGACCAGGGGATCCAAGCCCCACAGCGCTGCATTCACAGGAGGACCAACATCACACACAAAGGCTGAACCATGGCAGGACCTGTGAGCCAAGGGATGCCTCACCCCATAGGGGACTTGCAGGCACTCACCTGGGGCAGCCTAAGGCACCCACATGGCGCTGGTTGTGCTCTTGGCTTCACTCCCCATCACGGACCGTGGCTCTGCGGCAGCCGCAGGACCACGCTTGCTGCAGGCGCTGACACCCAATGCATATTTGATGAGTGCTATTGTTCACATCCCCACTGGTGAGCGCAGGGACTGGAGCTGATCTTCACTCAGCCGGGCCGGGAGCATCAGCTGTGGTCCTCCTGTGGTCCCATCCATCTCTTCCTGCTCCCAGTGACAGCCCCAAAACCCCTTCCCTCTGGGATGTACATCTGTGCCACCTTTGTCATTGGGCCCAGATGTGAACGAACAGTCCCAGAGCAAGACAAATTTAGGAGAGGAGAAGGCATCACAGGGATACAGGGATGGACACAAACACGTACCCCTTGCATCCTTCTCCAAAATAGGGCTGGAGAAGGGATCTAGATACCCATCATCCTGACAATACCATTGGGATGAGCAGGGCATCTCTACCTGCTTCACAAAGCATCCCAGTGCCTCAAAGCTCTGACTCCTGCATCACACCAAGCTAGTAACCATATTCCAGCAGGGAAAAGAGCCCTTTCTCCTTCATCAAATGCAGGGACAACATCCAGCTGCAGGCTCCCTCCTCCTCCACGCAGACACATCCCTGCTGGAATGCGGTGGGTATTTATTATGCTGATTCCTCAGAAAGCGAGGCCTTAACTGCAAATTACAATCAATAGCCCCAGTCCCCACGGGGCAGCTCCATCACCGAGCAGGCTGCAACCAGAGGAATTCAAACCTATTTGCCAGCCATAAATCCTCCTCTCGGCAGCCTCCCGATGGCTGCTCGGGGTGACCCTTGTCAGCATCTGAAACAATTAAGCTGTCACTGCGGAGCGTGCCTCTTATCTACAGCCCTGAGCAGCACTTGAGGATGGCAGCAGTGATGGGCCGAGGCGAGCCCGCCTGCACTAAGTGTCTCTCATTGAATTAAATGAATGGATTTGGAGGCAGAGGCTCTTTTTATTACCTTGCAAAGCGATTCCTGACTAAATTATGCTCTAAAAGGCAGCGTTCAGCCAATCCAAGCTGCTCGATTGCCTGGAACAGGCGCTTGGAACTGAGCACGCCTTGGGCTGGTGCTGATTCCAGGGTAGATGGAGGGTGGCTGATGGGCTGTGTTGAAGCAGATTCACCCCGCTTCCCACCTGGAGTGATGCCCAGCGGTGATGCAGAGGGGGCTCCAGCAACAGGGCAGGATCCATACAGGGAGCAGGGTATGGCACTAAGGAAAGCAGAGTAAAGAGCAGGGAATGGTTAAACGCAGATTGCCCAAGCCCATGCAGCAGGGAAAAGGCAGATGCTGCACTATGGGGGCAAACTTAAACATTAAGATTTAGGTTGGATATAAAGAATAAGGTCTTCACAGTGGTGAGGCACTGGCACAGGGTGCCCAGAGAAGCTGTGGCTGCCCCATCCCTGGCAGAGTTCAAGCCCAGGTTGGAGCAATCTGGTACAGTGGAAGGTGTCCCTGCCCATGGCAGGGGGCTTGAACTGGATGAGCTTTAAGGTCTCTTTCAACCCAAACCATTCTATTCTATTCAACCACCCCACACCCTCCCACCAGAACCTTTCTCCAAACCCACACAGCAAGGATGCTCCGAGCATCCCTCAAAGCTAGAGAAGGCTCCAGCCAACCCCATAAAACTCAGGAGGCTCCAGAACAATCCTAATGCTGCAGATTTCCCCCTTGCCCTTTGGATCTTCCTTTCTGAGGATTCAGAGGCATCATCAGCCAAACCTGCACCCAACTGCAATGTTGGCAGCTTTTAACGTCAGCGCAGACCAATTAGGGAAGCCGTCTGGAAAAGTGAAGGCTGCAATTAAACGTCTTCAAATACAGCCATAAACTGGCTTGCGAGGAGCTACTCTCACTAAAAAAAGAAGTTATCGTCTTCTGCCTCCACTATTTTTACTTCATCCCCATTCCAAATTTAATCACCTACCAGGAGTTCATCTGGAAAGGGATAAAATACCCAATTTCCTAAAGGAATAGTAATTAGACAGAGGGTTTTTAATGGTGGATTAGTCATTTTGACACCCAAACACATGGAGAGGCAGGCACTAGCCAAGGACATGTTCTAGCAGGTAATGATGAGCATTTCAGCCTCACACAAGCACCAGCTATCTTACCAACTCCACACACTGCCTGGCCTAAGGACAGAGCCTACTGCTGCGCCAGGACCTGGATTGACAAGTCAGAAACTCAGGGACAAAATGGAACCAAAAGAAGTCTTTGTGTGGGTAACTCTGTGCAACCTTGATGGGAAATGTAAAGGGAATGTGCTGGAACAGCATCCCAGCCAACTGACACAGAGAAGCTCCTGCTTTCCACAGCCAGCTCAGGAAGGATGCGGCTGATTTGGAGCTTATTCCCCACTTGCTGCCTCCGTGGCCTGGATTTGCTCTTGCATTCCAGATGTGAACAAAGGCAGGAACAGGGAAGGGAACTCACGGAGTTCAAAGTCACCTTCTAAAATAGGTGTTATACACAATACCTAAGCTATCTCCATCACTTATTGAGTGCCCTCCAGCCTCACAATCCATTCCCTGCTACAACCTCCTGCAGCAGCATCCAGTAAAGCAGAGAGGCAGAAAGCACCCCAAACCCATATGCCCACTGCAGGCAGACACCCACAGCTCACATGAAATAACAACTTTTATTTCCTCAAGTAAAATAATCCTTCCATTTCTGCTCGATCAGTGCGTGAGGGATGGCAAGGAGCACACAGGAGAGGGAAGGAGCCCTGCTCAGACAAATTTGCCATCAGACCTGTCCTCACAGTTATGGATCCACATCACCCCGAACCCCCTTTCCCTCCCCTCCATGAAAGAAAATAAAAGCTATTGGCAACTCCTGATCCCAGAAGAAAAGAGCTGATCCCTATCAGGCACTCCCAATTGTTTAGCATCAGTATTGGAGGGAAAGAGCAGGATTAGAAAAAGCCCAGATTTCTGATGGAAAACAGCCAGACAGCACCAATGGTTACAGGGCTGGGCTGAAACCCACGGCTTGGGGTGGTACTTGTAGCTCAGAGAGCTGTTACTGGAATTGAGGGGCATGACTGAGAAAGGAGGAGATCCCCAGCAAGACTCTTGAGGACCAATGGGCAGGATGAGCAAAGGATCCAAGAGCAAAGGCGCTCCTCAATGAGCAATAAGCCCCAAGTGACTCCTCACTGAAGACCATGGCTCTTTGATCATACCCTGCTGCAGTTTGGTCAGGTTAATTCATTAGCAAAGCTTCATTCCTCATCTCTATCAGTACCAGCTGGAGCAGGGGGTCCTACAAACCCAACTGCAGAGCTAAGGAGAGGCACAGAGAGCCATATTCCTGTGTTAACTCAGGTGGGACCATGACACATTCACCAGGGGTTGTCTCAGATGCAGAGACCAAAGTCTCCAATGGTGAATGCTGCAGAGACCATGATTTCAGTGGGCAGGGGAGGGAGAACTTTGTTTTGGTTTCAGATCAATGCTTAACTTATGTGAATGGATAAGCAGCAAAGCATCAGCAATGTTCCCTCAGCCCTGGCTTCCCTGTCCCAAAGCACAGGGCCAGATCTGTTCTCACAAACCCACTGGTTAAGCCAGCCACATGGATCCATGTGCAAACCATGCCCCTGCTAGGAGCAGGACATCCCTACCTGTGGGAACTCTGTCCTAGAAGAAGTGGCTCTTATTTCTAGGAGACAACACTGCACCTGATGGAACCTCATCTTCCCCATCCCCACCTGTGTGTACAGTAGAGTAGCCTCAGCTTTTGCCTTTCTCCAAGAGAAGGAGCTTCACAGAAGCCCTCCTGGCTGTGGAACACGTCTCCCCTTTCCTTTTTCTTTCTCTTTTTTGTTTATTTCTTGTTTTGTTTGGTTGCTTTTGTTTTTATGTGGTCAGTTCCAATTGTAGTGATCAAAGACGAGGCCAGGCACCAGCCATGAGCTACTTCTTTACGATCTGAATGACATCTTCGTGCTCCATCATATGGGTTAAACCCACTCTTTGAGGGCTGTATTTTGTGCTTGTCCCCTTCAAAGCAAAAAGGGAAGAAGGTTAAGAGGAGACCAGAGACAGCAGAGGACATGGATGTCATTTGCTGTTAAGCACTTACCCACACCAAGGCATATTTGAACTGGCTGGCTAACGACCTGTGGATCCGATGGCACTGCAAGAGAGACACCGTGTGAGGCAGCTCAATGACACTACTTTGCCTTTACAAACAACCTATTCAATACCCAGGAATGAGAAGCAACTCAACTCTATGGCAGAAATGACAACAGTGACTTTAGGAGACAGTTAATGGCACTTGGAAGAATACAGAAGAGACACACAGGAATCACCAGCCTCCAAACAGCCCCAGTTCCACTGCTCCCATGTGCTTCTTCACTGGACTGCATTCAGTTATCTTTGTTAGCCTTTCCTAGCAGCTAGGAAAGCCACCTGAGGCAGATGGAAGCAGGAAAGGTAACAAAAGGAGAAGCTGAGGTAACATTGACACATCCTGAGCTTTATGAAGCACAAATCAGAGCAGGCTCCAAGAGGAAGCTGCCTTCTACAGACAAGGACACATAAAAGATGCAGAGAAATTACCACATGTTCCACAGAGGCCCCTTTCCGGAGAATAATGGCATCTGTAAAGTCTGGTCTCTCTGTGGAGAAGCAGGAGAGGGAGGGAACAAAAAGCATTTGATTTCCATCAAGTGGGTTCTAATATGCTGACACAACCTCACCGTGCCTTGTGCTTACTACTCCCCAATTCCTCCTCCTGTTACACTTGCCCAGACAAACAGGCATTGAAAGCACCCAATCTGTTCTGCAGACACCCCAGTACTCACAAATAATAAGAAAGAAAACAGTGAACTTGCACACGTAACTTCCTTGTATCATCATAGAATGGTTTGGGTTGGAAAGGACCTTAAGATCATCCAGTTCCAGCCCCTTGGTATGGACAGGGACACCTCACACTAGACCATGTCACCCATGGTTCCATGGTGGCCAACTTGGCCTTGAACACTGCCAGGGATGGAGCATTCACCACTTCTTTGGGCACCCTGTGCCAGTGCTCACCACCCTAACAGTAAAGAACTTCTTCCTTATATCCACCTGACCTTCCCTTGTTTTAATTCAGCTCTTAGTGCAGAGAGATAGGATCAGGTGGAAGAGAAAGCCATCTGACAGCCTGGCACCCACTAGCAGCCTGTCTGAGCACTGACCCTTTGTGCCTTTCAAAACTGTTCAGCTGATGGCCACTTACGTCCTCGTTTCTTGGTGTAGATACAGGTAAGTGCCAGGTATTCCCAGAGCTTCTCCAGCAAGTAATCTAGGTTCAGTTTCATGCCACAGCTGCAAAACACAAGGAACATCTCCGTGTTTACTGCTGTTGTGATTTAGAGCTCCAGGAGAACAAGGTGAAGCATCTCACTGAGGGTTAGGGGACAAAGGGGAAAGTCTTTAAAGAGGCCACTAAAGGAAAAAGCCCAAGGTGAAGTAACTAAACAGAGCTTTCAGAAGGGTCAGCAGCTTCAGAGCATCAAAGCCCCAGCCAGATATAGCAGCACTTCTAAACCAGCTTAGACTGGCTTACTCTGGCTTGCAGACAGTGTGGAGAAGTCAAGGAACCTGCCTTGCCAGGGAGAGGAAGCCTGGAAAAAGCCTTTCCTTGGGAAAAGCTGAAGAAAGAGGTATGGAATGAAGCAGCACACCATCTGGACCAGAACATCAGTGTCACAGGCTCCTACCTGATGACAACACTGTGAGGCCGCCGAGCAAGACGATCCACTTCCTCCATTGATATCTGGTCAATCTTGTTATAAACCTAAGTCAAAGAAGAAACAACACACCCTTTAGAAAATCAACTCAGAAACACTGCAAGGAAGTAAGACATGTACCTGCAGGTATCACCCATGGTAAGGCATGTACATGCAGGGTAGATCCAGCATCTGAAATAGAAACTCAGCTCCTATGAGCCAGGGGAGAGGCCAAGGCTCTTTGTAAAGCAAAATCCAGAAGCCTAAATGTAAGTTTGGCCCTTTTAAAGCTCATCCTTTGGGATGATTTGCAACGTGTTCTCCAGTACCTTTGGTTTCACTATAGACCCAGTTGCTATCAGAGCCATTACGTGACCTCTGGCACGTGGGACCAGCAGTGAAATCCCAAGCAGAGAGCTTGCAGCACAGGAAGGAATGTGCCATAGGAACAAACCCCAGGGCAGCAAGACAGGCAGCTCCTCATGCTGCTCCACAGCAGGCAGCCACAAGAGGGCACAGAGAACACACGAAGCGCACAGCCACCCATGGAAAACTGAAAAGCTCCCTGTGGACCTGTTCTCCACTTCTTAACCCCCGAACCGTTCCTGCTTTAGGAACCAGGAAGATCCAGTGTTTGCTTCAGCACAGGCTGGAGGTGATGGTGTGTGCAGGCTGCTCCCGAGACACTCACGTAGAGGCACGGCATGTAGACCCTGTTGCCTACAATCACATCAATGAACTCATCAGGAGAACAATCCTCTCTGAACAGGACCTCAGCGTTGAAGATTTCTGAGGTGAATATTGTCAAGGCCCAAACCCCAGCACATCCACACATCACCAGGAGCCAGCGGCCTGAGCTGGCTTGTCAATGCTGGCTGTCAGCCCCGCAAGCACCAAAGGCACTGCAAGGCTGCCCCACTGTGGGTCCTACTTGACGCTGATGGCTTAGAGGTCTCCTGTGTTAGGAAAGGATACTGTATTCATGGAGGATGAGCTGCACCAGCTTCTCTGAGCACTGAGTCAATGTGACAGTTGAGTTGAAGGAGATGCCTCCACCTTTCTTCGGCTGCAGGGAGGCAACAAAGAGGCTTAACAACAGTGCAAAATCTGCAACTCTCCTTCAGTCTGTCCAATACAAGGGGCAGCACACAGGGATCTCTGCTTTGAATAGGCAGCCAGACACATCTGCACTTGCAGCAGCCTAGGGAACCTCACCTTGAAGTAGATATTTGGTTTGCTTTTGTTCAGCCGGATTCCTACAGATTCCAGTTCTTTCTCCAGCAAGGCCCTGCAGGGACACTGCACATTAGTACCTGTGAGAGTGAGCATGGTTAGGGGACACCCATCCCTTCCCTTTTTGACTCTCCCATTGATACAGCCTTTCACTACACCCTACAAACCACAGCTAATACAGGACAATGTGTGATGGGAATCTAAGTTGACACCCCCATCTTCAAACAGCCATCCAGAGGGAACAATCCAGCTCAGGAGCCCAAGCCAGTTAGCTAGCACACTTCTAAGAGAGTACAACCTCCAGCTTGTACTCAATAGCTTTAATAGTGGTTCCCCAACATGCTGGGAGCACAACACTTGAGGGAGCTGGTGTGTTCAAACCCCTGGGCACATGGGGAGCCCCTGAACCTGGCCACCCCATAGCTCTGCAGCCCAGCAGCACATACTCACCTCTGTACCTCACCCTTTGTGGCATCCAGCATCATAATAACCACATCTGCTGTCCTGGCCACAGCTATCACCTGCCGGCCTCTGCCCTTCCCTGAGGAGAGAGGAGATGGCCACATCAGCAAGGAAAACCAGCTCTAAGGTCTGTGTCAGAGGAGGGCTGCTGCTTGGAAGCAAGGAAAAAGGTCCTGTAGTAGCTGCCCTGGCTGCAGCCAGCTGCTGGAGGGTCCATCCATGCTGTGTTATGTCCAGCACAAACCCTGACAAATACCCTTTACTGCTGCTCTGCCACAGGATACAGGAATTAGTGTGTGCAGAGCTATTGTAGTACAGCTGCATGGGTGGAAATGACATATGTGACAGCAGGACACACATCCCCACACACATGCTATAACAGCAGCTCCAGATATGGGCTTAGGGTCCTTGTGCAGAAGGGTTCAATGTATTTTCTGGTCTAAAAAGAGAGAGACCTTATTAACCAGGCCATGCTCCTCCGAGACCATTGGGAGATTATCTGCAGCTCCCTAAGGCATCTTCTGACACAGGCAATGTGGGGACAATGACAAAGCCAGCACCCCCTCCCATAATCAGGAGTCATGGGAGGACTGGCAGGCTCTCGGTCAAAAGGGGTTACTGTGTAGCTGTAATTTCCCCATCCGCCTCTCCAGCATCTTTCTTTAGACTTCCTCTGTACCACAAAACAGATGAGCATGATAACACTTGCACAGGAAGGTGAGAAGAGCCTTGCTTGCTTTGGCTCCCACCTCCAGAAAAGCAGCCTTCTGCTACATATAGAACCGTATGTGGGCTCCAGGATAAAAATCGTGCCTCACATAAGATCAAGGACTCTTCAAATGTGGAAAACCAACATGGAAACCATTGGCCCAGGAAACCTGCTAACGTGCGAGGCACTGCAGGTACGCAGCTGAGGGCAAAGCCCTGCATGACATGAACACATCAATCAGCCAACCTTGCGCTGCTCCTTCGATGATGCCAGGCAGATCCAGCAGCTGAATGTTGGCTCCTTTGTACTGGAAAGGAAACAGAAGGGTGGGAAGTTGAAAGCCTTGTACAGGGCACCTGAGCTGCCTCAAAAGGCCCAAATACGTGGTGCAAAGCCTGTGGAGAGTGGAGCTGAAGGAGCCTGACAGAGCAGGACAGCCCTGCATAGTGCTGATGGCTCCGTTTTGGCAAAGCCACCTCCAGAGTGTTTCCTATGAAGCTGTGTGCAACACACCAGGTCCTAAAGCACCACAGCACTGCAGCTGGACAAAGCACCAGGGAGAGGGGAGAGACCCCTTATTCTTGGTCTAACGAGGAAGCGCAGGAACAAGCAAGTGCCACCACCTCTCCCTGAGCCAGCTCAGAGTTACTCGG
This sequence comes from Agapornis roseicollis, assembly GCA_002631895.1. Classification (NCBI taxonomy): domain Eukaryota; kingdom Metazoa; phylum Chordata; class Aves; order Psittaciformes; family Psittacidae; genus Agapornis; species Agapornis roseicollis. The sequence continues at coordinate 125,559 of NDXB01003812.1, read as the reverse complement.
ATGTGTTGCAGGTCTTACAGCAGCAGGAAGCAATGGGAGGTTTTCATTCACCACCAGATCTGTGGGGGCATCAGCTCCCATGTTGTTACTGCAGCAAAGCCCTCTTAGCAACTGCATGTGGATGTGTCACAATATTAGTGTTTGGGTTCACACCAATACAGTTGCTTTCATTATTTAACTCCACTTTGCAATTCAGACCCTGCTTTCCTCATTCCTCTTGAATGCTTTTCAGTTTGATGCCCTTTGTCATTTGCTTTGCTGATGGATGCTTAGCCCACCGCTAATAAAACTCCTCAAGGACAGGAGGAGTTGTGTTTTCCTTCCAAAATTGATCACAGTACAGATTGCCTCTTTTAAAGCTTCATTAAAAACAAATCTGTCAAGGTTTGCAGCCATCTGGTCAATGCTGCCAATAGTGGGTATTAAAAACTCAGCTGAGAACTGTCACGTTGCTCTGGTCAGTCCAACAGCAGTGGATGAAACCCCACTCAGACAGCCAATGCTGAGGAGTTAGGGAGCGAGGGAAGTGCTAAATCAGCAGTGCAGGTTGCACAAGACCTGCAAGCACTTATGACATCCTAGAGCTGAAAGCAGAAGTTAGCAGAGCCCTTTGGCTATCACTGCTTCTTAGCGGCAGCACAAGCGTAACTGGTGCAAACAGACACATCAGCGTGGCTCGGGTTCTTGTTACTACTACTATGTGGAAAGGAGGAGGATCCTACTCACTTCTATGACTCCTGGGATGCACGTCAGGGTTGTGAACTCGTAAGAGGCAGCTTCGCTGGCGGTTGAGGTCATTAAGCTCAAAAACGTGGACTGAAAGGCAAGAGATGAGCATCAGTAAAGAGACAGCAAGAAAAGCAGAACAAGCAACAGCAAAGGGTTCCTCAGCTCTTAGGAGCTGGGTTGTGGCTGCTCCAGGCACAGGGATTAAAGTAGTAATGGGACAGACAATGCTTTCCTGAATGATGGTAAATCATCGGGGACTGGAGCGATAGGACAAGGGGTGATGGGTTCAAATTTAAACAGGGGAGGTTTAGATTGGATATTAGGAAGAAATTCTTCCCTGCGAGGGTGCTGAGGCACTGGAATGGGTTGGCCAGGGAGGTTGTGAATTCTCCATCCCTGGCAGTGTTCAGGGCCAGGTGGACAGAGCATTGGGTGCCATGGTTTAGTGTGAGGTGTCCCTGCCTATGGCAGGGGTTGGAACTGGATGATCTTTAAGTCCTTTCCAACCTAAACCAGTCTGGGATTCTATGATTCCATGGAAATCCCATGCTCCCACCTATTCTCTCTGCAATGCTGTGGCTGGGCAAGACCAAGCTTCAGGCTGTTGCAATAGGGCACAGGAGGAAGGAGAGTTTTCCCTACCCCTAACCTTCAGCTCTCAGCATACAACCACCTCCTGTTAACTCCTGGCAGAAAGGTGAGAGATGAAGAGCTGATGGGTTTCCACTTTAGACACCGCTATCCCAAGCTGGGAACACAGAGGCTCTGCTCTCACTGACCTTACCCACGGAAGGAAAACCGATCAGTGCCACGCGGGCATCTCCAGATTTCATCACATCGAAGCCTTCTCCCTTTGCAGCTGAGGATTTGGATGGCTCTAGCAGCTGAGCTCTGTACTTTGCAAGCTTCGCCTTTAGCAGCCCAAGGTGATACTCGGTGGCTGGAAGAACAGGAACACATCACCCAGTTAACTCAAGTGGGTGGTAATTCACTGCTGGACTCCTCCTAACAAACAACCCTGAGGCTCTTGGCCAAAGTCTTAACCACTCACACACAGGAGCTGCTCTGGAGCATCTGAAACACTGGGCATTGGGAGCAAACCTTTGGTAACCTGCCCATGAAGTCAGACTCAAGGGGAATAAGCAGCCAAAACGGTCCTTAGTAAAAGGAGGGAGCCAGAGGGAGAGCAGGGGCAAGAATGAACAGTGAAGGCAGCCAGTTAAATAGGGAGAGATCACAGGGGAATGACTGCACCAGGGCAAAGACCCCTCCTTACCCCCAGCCACATTCAACATTATAAAGATGTAAGATTTCTTTTTTCCCTGCTTTTGTCACTTTTTAAAGACATTTAACCTGGAGCTCCCATGTGGAAGTATTTTATGGGATTCTTGGCAAAAGCCGACAGATTTTGGTTAGGTATTAGCAGGAAGGTCTTTACAATGAGGGTGCTGAGGCGCTGGCACAGGGTGCCCAGTGAAGCTGTGGCTGCCCCATCCCTGGCAGTGCTCAAGGCCAGGTTGGAGCAACCTGCTCCAGTGGAAGGGGTCCCTGCTTGGAGCTGGATGAGCTTTCAGGTCCCTTCCAACCCAAACCCAGGCTGTGATTCCATGGGAGCACTTCACATCCCCCCACCCGGCACAGATGAACAGGAAGCAGATTCCCTTGTAACAGAGAAGGGCACAACCACCAGCACTTTCCAGCTTTAGTTCCTCATTCACCACAGCAGCGGGGCTCAGGGCACCCGCTCCCACAGACCCCGACGTGGGCGCTCTGCTCCCCACTCCCCTCTTTAAGCTACGGCGTTCCAGGACCACCCCTTTGGACCAGCATCACTTTGGTCTCCTCGCTCCAACCCCGAATAGAGCCACCGTAATACCGGGGGTCATTAACCCCAGGGGTAACTAACACCGGGAGGGGCACACCTCCCCCCCCTCCCCTCCCACCTTTGTTCTTCTGCGTGCGGGCGATCTCCTTCTCGATCTCCGAGATCTTCTCCAGGATGCCCATGGCCGGGCCCGCTCCGGTCCTCTCGGATCCCCAGGGCCCGCACGCCGCGCTCCGGAACTGCCGCCGGGCCGCGTTCCACGTCCGGGTTGAGGCAGGCTGCGTGCGGGCGGCGCCGTGCTCCTGCCGCGCCGCTCCGGCTGCAACCCTGCGCCGAGCGTTGTGGGTTCCGGGTAGGGGGATTCCGGGATAACCCGGAGGGAGGGATGGAAGTTAAGGGATGGAGATTATAGGGAGAGCGCTAAAGAAGGAGGCAGGATGCAGAGGGAGCCCCCTCCCGCTCCGTTAATGAAGGCCAAATCCTGCGTTTAATGCAATCAGCCCCATCCTGGCAGTGCTCAACACCAAGTCAGAGCAAGCTGTTCTAGTGGAAGGTGGCCCTGCCCATGGCAGGGGGTTGGAATTAGGGGGGCTTTAAGGTGTTTTCCAACCTAAAGGAGTGTGGGATTCCATAACTGGATTCCTGGAGAAATCCCAGTGGGAGAGGATGAAGCAGAGCTCTCCGCTGGAACAAGAAGCACTTTGGTTGACAAACACACACAGACACAGAGCCCTTGAATACAGTTCATGTTTAATTTGGATGTTGATCGCTCTGCAAAACGCCTCCTGTAACACCTTATAGAGACATCACAACCTCTCCCCACACCAAACAGTCCATCCCTGACCCCCAATGCCCACACCGGTTCTCTCTCTCCCCCCACCAGGACGTACAGAATGGCTCTCCTCAGCTCGAACAAGGCAAAAGGAAAACCAAAATGAGCATTTATGGGGGGAAAACTCTGAGCACCACCAGCTTCCTCAGCTCCACAACCTGCTCTGTGCCTATCACACACACATCAGCATCACCCCAACTGTTGGCTTCAGGATGGTGGGAAGGAGACGGCACAGAGCAGGATGCTCCTTCCCCATCCTTGGAACACACCAAGCCTCAAAGAAAAGACTTCAGAGGTTTTGGGGTACTTGGACGTCTTAAACAACCCCAGCACCCTTCCTAACCCAGCTCCTGGCAACAACCAGCATTAGCCCAAGTGTCACTCCCTGGGAAGCACAAGAAGGTTGGTGTCACCAACCAGTATTGCACAGAGAGCTCCAGAGGGATGTAAAGAGCCTCTGGAGCTGTATCCCTGCGCCCAAACAGCACCTAGGAGGAGGCTTCACCCCATGCTTGGTCACAGCAGAGCACCACTGAGGCTTCTGCCTCTAAACCCAGCACCATCCGTGAGGAAACCCCTCTCCCCACTGCTAAAGGGATGAGTTTCTTTGAGCAAGATAAAACAGGAATGTGCTTCCCAACTGCCCTGCTCGCAGCCACTCTCCCTTCGTGCCTCAAATCACTAACTTCCCCCTACTCTCCAAAGCCACCTGCAACAGCCAAGACAACGCACATGCTTCCCTCATGGCATGGGGGCTCCTGCTCCACAGAAGGGCCAGGTCCCCCCTTCTCCCAAAAGCAGATCTCTCCCCATTTGTGCTGGGGAATAGGATTCATCCGCAGCAAACAACATGCTCAAGGCAGGCGATTCCTGCATCACCTCCGAAGACCAGCTCAGCTACTTCCCAAATCACACAAGATCTCAACTTGGAATATAGGAAACAGGCTCACCAAGACCTGAATACTTCCTCTTTAAGGCTTAAACTAGCAATTGAGCTGCTGCAATAAACCAAAGGAGGCAAGGGCAGCTCGAAAGAAGAAAACCCAAACCACCTTTGTGCTAGGCACAGGCAAGCTTCACTTCCTCAACACCCACCTGGATAACTCCCAACACAAACCTGTTCAGAGGGGTTTATGCTTCAAAACCAGCCAGAAAAGCTCAAACTAAACCCTCATGCAAGCCTCACGGGGTGGGACAGTCACATAAAACATACAACCGAGGCTGAGTGTTAAAATGTCTTTAAGAAACCAAACCACACACACATCACACACACACACTTTGGCACAAGAGCCTTAAGTTACCACTTGAAACATTTCAAGTCAGAGGAGAGCTACTTGGGGGTGGGTTTTGTTGTGGTACTTTTTGCCTTTCCTTGTTTGTTTTCAGCCCCATAAAAAGGTATCAAGCAGCTGTGGGGAAGCACAAGGAGTGAGTGCAAATGCTGCCCTCTTCCTATGGTGCTGCTTGGAAGCAGGCGGCTGATTACAGACACGTCTGGAAAACTAACACAAAACATTCCTGGTTTTCAATGTGAAAACTGTAAAATGCCATTGAGTACTTGTGCATTGGGGTCCTTTGCAAAAAGGAACCATAAAAATATATATATATATTTAATAAAAGTCTCTTTTTTTTTTTGTCTTTTTTTGTCTTTTACCCTTAACTTAAGTGAAGAGCAAATATACACCTATAAGCAGAGTTCATATCCACTTTACTGAGAGCCTGGAAGTCCATACATCAAATTAATATCCAGTGGCTTATCCAGACACTGGAAGAGCTCCCAGCTCCAAAGGGCTGGCATTCCTGAAAGATCTGCAGCTCTGGCTAATCTCCTCAGCCAGCACAAAGCAAAGACTCAATTCCAGCCTTATCTGCCTCAGCCAATGCTCCCCCAACACACTGCAGGCGAGCAGAGCCCCACCAAACACACAGGACCCAGCTGCGGGCGCAGCAATCTGGGAAACAAACCTGAGTCCTGGCGATTTCAACCATCTGCAGGCTGGAAGAATGAAAATAGAAAGCACCCAGCTTGTATTTTCTTATTACTCAGAGGGCAAACCACTGATTCCAGCTACTGAGGAAAGAGCTTCCAAAGGAGAGCTGGGAAGAACTTCAGTGATAGAGAAACTAACTGTGCAATAAGAAAGTGCATTTAAAGGTAGCTCAAAAACCAGATTAAAGATCAAATCGCCACTCGACAGGAGGGAGAATCAAGCTCCAGCAGCCACGCTCCTTGGGCTGGGTGAGTTTTACATTCAGGCTCTGTCTCGCGAGTCCGAAGGGCAGGAGAGAAGCATTCCCGTGCTCCAACAGGGACACAGTTCTCCTGGCAGGCCATGCTCTCCTGCCCAGTTTGCTTCTGTGTGGTACCAGTTCCAGACAGCTGTCATCGGAATTCATAGATAGGAGCACTATGCTCAGGAACGTGAGTTAAATTCAATGACTGATACCTGGGAGAGAAGGAAAGAGATAAAGAGGATCACATCGAGCAGCAGAGCTCCCCTAGCACTTGGCAGGCTCCAGGGCACACAGCCTGGTGCGTGGCTTTTCTTTCCCCTTTTACAGCCTCAGAGGTGTTCAGGCACCCAACACCCACTTACTCACAGTACCAACCCCTCAGCATCATGCCTCATTTCCCTTCCCTGAGCTACCTGCAGGCAGGCTGTGTTTGAGGTGGGCTCTGGACACCTTTTGAAGTTCAACAACTTTCATGTTCAAACGGTGTTTGCTGTGACTGCAAATCACACTTAGGTCTTTCAAAGCTCAGCTTGAGGGGATCTGTCTCAAAGCCTCCCAGGTACTTCCCCTCCCTCTGAGAGCTTCAGCTTCACTTGCTGTGTGTGTCACATTCAAGGCTGCCAGAGGGAAAAGAGCTCTCTGCAGCTCACTGTCAGATCCTTGTCTCTAATAAGACACCAACCAACTTTGACTGTTCCTTTGTCTTACAGCAACACCCCAAGGACCTTGGGCTACAATACACTGGCCTGACAAGGCTCCTGCCTGAAGGGAGCAACAGCCAAGCTGTTACATGTGAGGAGGCACTGGGCTCACTCTCAGAAGCCCCTCTGACATCCTCTGAAGGGGCAAGGCACAGAGAATCTCAAAGCCTTAGTCACTGAGCAAAGCACAAGCTGAGGGAGCACAACTCCACACATGACATCAGGCTGCCCTGTGCTTGCCTTTCCTCACAAGAGGGTCCTGGGAGCACTTGGACTGGAGACAAGGCTTCTGGAGGGATGCTTTTAGTGATCCGCAACTGGTATCTGCACACCTATGTACCAGAGCATTGCTTTGCTGAGCCATAGCATGCCTCCAGACCTTGTACCTCCCCAGCCCAATTAGTTCTCACCATGCAGAAAGGGCAGCACTTCATACTGCACAAGCAGGCTGTACTAGCTTGCTCTGGCCAAAAGGATGGCACACATCCCACCCCTTCTGCCCTGAGGTCCAGCCACCAAGCTAAACCCCTTCTCAGCCCAGAGAAGCACCACCTGGACACTCCAACGTTTGAGGAGGAGAAGGGAGGAAGCTTCCTTACCATTCTGAACTCCTATGGTAGTAATAGCCCTCTATAGACGCTGCTGACTTCTGGAAGCAGATGTAATAGAAACCAGCAAAGGAAGCACCGCTGATGTCTTTGATGGTGTGATCTGGGACTAGGAACTGCTCCTGTATACAAAACACAGACTCTGTCTTAAAATGCCAGTCAAATACAACCCCTTCCCTTCAATGTGTCCTCCCAAACTGAGCATTGGCAGCCCTTAACATGAAGGCATTCCTGGCTGAGCACTCCCTGCACCCTAAGCAGCCCAATGCACAGAGACCAGTGTGTTCTTTCACCACCTGCCACTGTAGGCATCCTACAGGGGAGCAGACAACTGAAGACAGAATCTCTTATAATAAGAGGGCATGAGATCAGTTTCAGCTCAAACCAGAAGCCAATTGCAAAGCCAGCAATCACAGCCAGCTGATGATGAAGAGAGAGCTCTGTGGAGACCTTACAGCCTTCTAGGGGGCTTCGAAGAAAGATGGAGAGACTTTTTACCAGGGTATCTAGTGATAGGAAAAGGAGTATCAGTTTTAAACTAGAAGAGAGTAGATTTATATTGGGTATAAGGAAGACTCTCTTTGCTGTGAGGGTGGCAAGACACTGGTACAGGTTGCCCAGAGAGGTGGTAGATAGCCCACCCCTGGAAACATCCAAAGGGAAAAGCAGTGGGGAAGTGGTACCAGAATGACCTTCAAAAGCCTCTTCCAATACAAACCACGTTTCTATCGTTTCCTCCCCTTGCAGGTGCACAAGGCTCATGCAAAGAGGGAAGAATAAACCTAGGTGAAGAACAGAGAGGTGCAGACTGTCCAGTCTGTGTCACACACACAGGGACTGAAGACACCAATTCTCTCATCACCAAGCAAGATTTTCCTGTTGTGTTTTGAGCCATGACTGCAGCCCTTCAGGATGCAATTAGCTGGCTAGACAGGAGTCATGCTGGAATTCGCAGCTGTGGTGGGTTATGACGTTGGGAGGACGAGACCTTTCATTAAATCAGAACTGACAAAGCTTTCAGGTACCACAACCCTCTGTCTGTCGTTTGCAAGCTCATCAGAGAAGGAGACATGTGAAGTTTACCTTCCATCTCATGAAGACATAGTCCCCATTTTTCAGATCCTCATAGTCAAAGTCATCAGAGTTAAATGTTTTTGCATACTGGTAAAAAGCCTGGAACTTCCCCTGAAACACAGAAGAAACCATTCAGGATGCTTATTCCAGGTCATTGGTGCCAGCTGCTATTTGGGAAGCAAAAGCTGTTACAGAATAGGACCTGCTCACCAAAGGGGCTTTTCCCTTGGAGCTGTGCTAAACACATACCCCAGGATGAGCACAGGGAAACACAGAGGATTGACTGCTGGCCACCCACTGCCATATCCAGCCTGGCTGGAGAAGCTCCTACACTTCCAGAGAAAGCTATTTTGACAGAAACATAATAAACATCAAAGTATGGCAAGCAACAGCAAAGGTCAAGGTGGGGAGGCAATGAACTGCCTGATCCAGAGCACAGGCACATCCAGCCCTGAGCAGAGGGTTGAGGTGGCCAAGACACAGGTACCAATTGCCCTGCTTGTGCTAGAGAGGCACCTTTTCCATCTCCACTCGATCTTGTGATAAAACCTCAAATAAGGAGCATGTTCTCCTTGTTGGGAGGTAAAGAGATGGCGGATTGTTGCTGCTCCCCTCCAACAAGCAGAAAGCAAGGTGCCCCAACCCCTGTCATGGATCACAGCCACCAGCCTGCTGGTGGAACCTCTACCTGCAAAGATCCCAGTGAGGGAAGGAGGGAGACAGCAAGAAGATGTTTCTAGGCCCTTCTGACAGCTCTGTCATGGGCACATGCTGCACCTCCTGAGCTGCTGAACCGAACCCCCATCTGCTTCCCCCGGGTTTATTTACCCAGTGTTTCCGATCCACATCTTCATCAGCATCCCACTTGCGTGTTAAGAAAGGGTGCTTCTTACTGATTATTTCGCCTTCAAAGAAAGTGGTGAGAGTTGGATATTCCTGGGAGACAAGAGAGATGGATGAGAGGTCAGATTTGTCACCTAGAGCCAGAAACTCTCATACACACACACACACACAGGGTACATGCACCCAGCAAGAAGCCACATCTCCCAGCAGGAGCTCTGGCCAATCCAAGGCTGGAGGTCTCAGCTCCCCAGTCACTGGCTGGTCCTGCCTCACACCTCCAGGTCTGGTACCCACACACAAAGCCTCCACCCACTTATTGCAGCCCCTCTCTGCCTCTCTATTCACTTCCTGAAAGCAGGATCTGTGTCAGAGCTGGACTGTGGGGAGTCTCCTAGCAGGACAATCACAGCCAGCTCCCCAGAGGGCACCCAACCCTTGCTGTGTAACTGCTCCAAAGCCCAAGGGCTGATTAAGCCACCCAGGGGAGAGAAACTTCTCTACAGCTTTGCCTTAGCACTGAATTCGGAGAGCACAGGCAAGGAACAGCAGATTCAGCTGGGGTGAGCAAGTTTCTCCAAGCATCATCTCTCTCACTGACATTCCCACACTTAGAGGGTGGATGGGAAAGGAAAGATGTGAAGATCTGACTGTTCAGGTTCTCCTTTCTTTTCTTTCAGCCACACAGCACCACTGGTAGAGTGCCTAAAGCTGCCTCCAGGGTCAGATTTGGTCTGCTCAGCCTTAAGGGATGCCAGACAAACTTCCCACTCTCAGGACTCCCATCCAGGCCCACTCTACTTGGCTCTACATGCCAAGAACAGACTGAAGCTATTAAACTGTTTGGTGGTGAGATCTACTCTATGCTTAATCCTTCCGCTTCCTATTTCTAATGGCAGTTTTCCCCACCCCACTGGGAACAAGCAAAGCCTTTACATTCATCTTTTCTTGCTATTTTGCACTTAACACTCACCTCTGTAAGGCCTTTAATCTTCAAGTATCCACAGAGATAGGAGTTTTCCATATCCACATGCTAGAAAAGAGTGCAAAGTCCAACCATAAGCACAGGCAGGAAAGCACTCAATTGATCCAAAGCAGTTTCTGACCCCTGCAAGGCTAATTTCAGTCCAGCTCACTGTCCAGTGCTCACACTGGCAGCCCTTCCCCATGGCTGGGAGCCACCTGGAATGATCATCCATTGGTGCTCAGCTCAACTCTGACATCCCTGGTATCACCCTGCCTGCTTCCAGCTCCATCACACTGAGGAAGCAGCCTCTGCCCAGGTCTTCAGTCAGAAGCAAACCTTCCCCTTTCACCCAGATGAAGCCAACTCCGTTTTCTCCAAGTGAAAGCACCACTGACTTAATCACGCTCCCAGCCCCACATCTCCCCATCAACCACCAGCAGCAAACAAGTGTTTGGGTGAGAGAAGAGTAAAAAAGCATCTTATTTACTGGAGATAATCCTGGCTACAGGAAGAGAGCACAGCCCTGAGCTTTGCCCTCTGCTTATTTAACAGGCCTGAACCACACCTCACTAACTCACTTCCCATAGAATCCCGGACTGGTTTGGGTTGGAAGGGACCTTAAAGCTCATCCAGTTCCAACCCCTGCCACAGGCAGGGACACCTTTCACTGGAGCAGCTTGCTCCAAGCCCTGTGTCCAACCTGGCCTTGAGCACTGCCAGGGATGGGGCAGCCACAGCTTCTCTGGGCACCCTGTTTCTCCTGGCAGCAGGGTGCACACCAAGGCCTGTTCAGAAGCCAGATGAGGTCCCATGTGCTTTGAAGAAGGCCTTCTTCCCAGATCCAACATTTTGATGCCACTCTTCTTTGGGCTCCATCTCACTTGCTAGGATTCTGCATGGGTTCCATGACCCTTTAAAACCAGAGGGTTTTCCAAGCTTCCCCTACCATCTCCAGCTCCTATCTCAGAACAAGCAGCGAGTTATTTAGGGAACTGCAGGCACTGAGGAGATGAATCTTCCCCACCTGTGCTGTGGAAAGCGCCATTTCTCTGTGCTTAGTACAGGGAGAGCAGCAGCAGCAACCTCTCCTCAGCTGACACACATGAAAACAGCAGCATTTTTAGCACAAAGGCACTGCCAGCACCTGCATGCAGTGGAGCTGAGCAGCCATAGGATGTCCCCACGGCAGCAAACCCCGCCAGGTACATTGGTGCTGCTGGATCTGGTTCAAACACTCCCCCATCTGCTATCCCTGGGGCTCCCCATTGCACTGTCAGGCTTCAGCACTGCTCTCACTACACACTCCTGTGCCACCAAAGTGGGAACAAAGCTGGGAGCAGTGCACTCTGTAGGGAAGCCTGTCTCAGATGGCTGCTTGGCCATGTATTAATGACTCCACACCTCACAGCTCTGCCCAAAGCAAGCCTGCCAGGGCCCGGGACTAAAAATAAAGCACAGAGGGTGACAATGACTGCAGGAGGAACGGCCACGGGAGCCAGGGGTCCCATTCTCCAGCAGGCTACAGCTGTCTGGTTGCATTCCTGTCACAGGCAAACCACCACACCTCACCTCATGCTCACTGCGGGAGCCTCCAACACCACAGGGATGGAGGACCCTGGGTCCAGCTCTGCCACAGCCTGAGACTGGGATCTGGCTCCCTGGTCATTCCCAGCCAGGCCTGAAATACAGGCTATCCCAGAGGAAGGGCTTCCGAGGACACCACCTGCTCTGAGCTGGTCTCTTCCCCTGTCCTACATGGCCACTCCACAGCCTGAAGGGAATGGGGAAGGGAGGAACCTTGACAGGCCCAAGGGGAATAGGACACAGAGGTGAGGGGAAAGGCTTGAACGCAGTGAGCTCTGCTCAGGGCTTGAGAGCAAAGTGGTGGCCCGGAGGGAATGGAGCTTCTCCTGGGGCATGAGGAGAATAGGACACGGTCTTTTCCCCTTATCCCGAAAGGAAAAAGGGGCACAGAAGGTAACAAGAGATCCTTGCAGAGCCTCGGCACTCAGAGCTGTCACTGGGCTTCATAGAACCGGGAGATCAAGCAGGGAGGGCCATGGTCCCCCCGTCGTGGCTACAGGCAATACAGACAGAGCGGGCTGTGCGTAAGTCCCCGCTCAGCCACAGGCCCCGGTGGGGCTCCGGGGACGGGGCACAGCACTGCGGCTGCGTTCTGAGAGAGCCAGGGCCGGGCCTGAGGGCAGGGAGGCTGGGGACAGCAGCCGGAGGGGCCGGGAGGAGGTGATGCGGAGCGGCTGCAGCCTGAGGAGGCCCGGTGGATGGAGGGTAAAGCCCGCGTCCTCGCTGGTGCCCCTCACCTGCATGACGACCTCCACCTCGTAGGCATTGCCCTTGCTGCGCTGCTGCCCGCGGAACTTGGCGCCGCTGTACAGCAGCGAGGTGGCCACGCCGGGCTGCGCCGTGTTGATGGGCGGCGGCGGCACCAAACTGCTGGCGGCCGCTCCGGGCGGCGGCGAAGCGGAGGACGAGGACGACGACGAGGCCGAGCCCGCCGCTGCTCCGCCAGCGCGGCACCGCTCGCTCCTCACCGGCATCTCGGGGGGGTCCCCGGGAGCCAGCGTGGCCGAAGCCGGTGGGGACCGAGGCGGCGGAGGCCGGGACTCGGCTCCGCTCCCCTCACACCGACACCACCGCCTGCCTCACTGAGGGGGCCTCCCGTCAGCGCCTCCTCGCGCTCCCATTGGCCCTCTCGGCCGCTGCGTAAGGGGCGGTGCCGGGCGCTGATTGGTTTCTGGGGGCCGGCACGCGCTTCCTCCCGGCAGGCGCGGCCGCGGGGCGCTCCTGGGAAATGTAGTTCCGTTCCGTTGGCATCGGGACGGAGTGGTAGAAGGGACAAAACGCGTTCTCGCCGCTGATTGGTTAACGCCGCGGAAGTATGGCGGCGGCCGTGAGGCGGCGCTGAGCGGAGCTGGGCCGGTACCGGAGCGGTGCCCTCCGCCACCTCTCCCCTCCTCGATGTGGCACCGCTGCCGCCCGCTGCTCTGCGCCCGCCGCCCGCCGCCCCGCCCGCCTCCTGCCGCGGCCGGCACCGCCCCGCTGCGGCCGGCATGGGGCCGGGCCTATACCCCGCCGGGAGGTGAGGGAGCGCCTGCAGCACGTGAGGGGAGGAGGGCCCTGTTCCCGTGCCCCATGGCCCATAGTCCATTCCCCATTCCCCGTATCCCATTTCTTATACCCCATATTCCATACCCTGTATTCCATATTCCCCTATACCTCATATCCCATATTCCATACCCCATATCCCATTTCATATACCCCATATTCCCCTTTACCTCATATCCCATATTCCATACCCCATATCCCATATTCCATACCCCATACCCCATACTCCCATATCTGATTCCCCATATCCCGTATTCCATTTCACATGCCCCATATTCCATTCCCCATATCCCGTATTCCATTTCATATGCCCCATATTCCATTCCCTGTATCCTGTATTCCATTTCATATACCCTGTATTCCATATCCCATACTCCCCTATACTTCATATCCTATATTCCATACCCCATATCCCTTACCCCATATTCCATTTCACATACCCCATATCCCATACTCCCCTATACCTCATATCCCATGTTCCATACCCATATCCCATATTCCATTTCACATACCTCATATTCCATACCCCATAGTCCCCTATACCCCATATTCCATACCCCATAGTCCCCTATACCCCGTATCCCATACCTCCCTATACCCCATATCCTGTAGCCAGTATCCCATATCCTGTATCCCATACCTCCCTATACCTCCTAACATCCCAGGGTGACCTTCAGAGCTGTCATGGTGGTGGTGGGGAGGCAGGACCCCACGGGCCAAACGGGACATGGGCTCCCCCCTGCAAGCACAGTCCTGTGGGGTTGGGGCTCCCCCCAGCCTCTGAGCACCTCAGACAGCATGGTCCTGGTGATGGGCATCCCCATGCACCCTTCGCCTGGCATTAACGGGTGTTTGGAGCCACATCCCCATTGCACCACTCTGATACATTGGGTTTGGGGGTGTTTCAGGGACATTCTGGGCCGTGTGTTCCCTGCACACACCTTGCTGTGTGGGTTTGAGGGCACTAAAATGAGCCTGGTTCTGTTGGAGGTGAGGCTGCAGTTGCTGTGACTCACTGCAGGGTCTCCTCTGGGGTGCATTGATCAGTGCCTTCACACTGTGGTGCTTCGTGAGGCTGAGCAAATCCTCTTCCATTCCCAGTGGGAATGAGCTTTCTTTAGCCTCTAATCACAGAGCTGCAGCCTGGCCTCTTGCTTCGCCCTTCTCGGGGTCCCTTTGGGTTGGGGTTTACAGCGTGGCAGATTCCTCCTTCTCCCTGAGCTGGGAGAGCCTTTGCAATGTCTTTAACCTGGCTCCGAGGTGTTGGATGTGTGCAACAGCACTGGTAGGAAAGGAAGGTGCTCTTAAAGCAGAGCTCACCTTGCTGCTGGGGCAGGATGGAGCTGGATGTATGGGCTGGAAGCTGCCTTCGGAGGGGGGGTTCCTCCCCTGGTGACTCAGTGATGCAGTGCTGCCCATGTGTCCCTAGCATCATCCAACTGTGGCACCATCCTCACAGCATCCTGCCCCTGGACACTGCTGGACCTGAGCATGCAGGTCAAGGCAGGGAATGAGAAGCACTGAGGGTGGGTTTGTTGTCATCAAAGGGTGGGAAGAGGTTGCTGTGCCCTGCCTTGCCTCTAACCCGGCTCTGATGGATTTCTTATCTTTGATTGCAGTGGGAGAAGCTGCAGCAGGCGGAGAGCTGGGCTGGGGCAGCCTGGAGGCTCCTGAAGGGGAGACCTTAGAGCAGCTCCAGTGCCTAAAGGGGCTACAAGAAACCTGGAGAGGGGCTTTGGGCAAGGGCCTGTAGGGACAGGCCAACGGGAATGGCTTTAACCTGCCCGAGGGGAGACTGAGATGAGCTCTTAGGCAGGAGCTCTTCCCTGTGAGGGTGCTGAGGCGCTGGCACAGGGTGCGCAGAGAAGCTGTGGCTGCCCCATCCCTGGCAGTGTTCAGGGTTCCAAGGGAGCTGAGGCAGAGTGAAGCTGCTCCCATTGACGTGCAGGTTGTGCACAGCAGTGCTGTGCTTCTCGCTGGTGTCCTGGTGCTTCCCCAGTTGAGTGGAGCTCATTGTGGTGCTTGGAAGCTGTGGATAAATGGGCTGGAATTCTGTGGCCAGGCCAACACAACAGCGCTGAGGGCTCTGTCTGTTCTGGGCTCTGATGGGCAACAGGGGAAGGGACCAACCTCCCCTTGACTGCCCCTAAAAGGCTGTTTTTGTCCCCAGAGAGGAAGCGGTTTTACCAGAACGTGAGCATCTCTCAAGGAGAAGGTGAGTTCAGCCACTGGGACGGGGCAGAGGGGCTGATCCCAGCCTATGTGGGTTTGGTATTGTCACCATCCTGCTGTCCCCTTTCCTCATCCATAGCAAAGCTGTGGGGTGGGAAGCCACTTTCAAGACTTCATATGTCCAAATGATGGTGTTGGTGCTCCCACCACTTGAGCATCCCTGGTCCCTTGCTCCCATCAGCTCCAGCTCTGAATCTGTGGGGTTGGCTGTTGTTCCTTAGTGCCTGCTCCTCTTTGATTCCCCAGGATTTCTACTCTGATTCCCCAGGAGGCTTTGAAATCAACCTGGACCACCGAAAGCTGAAAACACCCCAGGGCAGTCTCTTCACTGTGCCCAATGAGGCCTTGGCCATTGCAGTGGCAACAGAGTGGGACTCCCAGAAAGACACCATCAAGTTCTACACCATGCATCTGGTGAGCATGGCAAGATGGGATGCCAGGACCTTGGAAGGACAGAACACAGTGTGCTGGGAGCAGTCAGGTCAAGAAAGTCAAGATTAAAGACAGGGAATTGAAATTCCAGGGGTTAAAGATGGGTTTGCCAGGCCACTGCTACCTGGTGAGGGCTTTGCCAGTGTGTGGAGTGGATTCCAGAGCAAGCTTTGGGGTGTAAGCCCTGTGCTGGGATGCATGAAATCTCAGAGCATTTTCTGAGTGTGCTTCCTTCTGTATCCTGCCTTTCCCAGCCTTCCTGTGTAATTGGCATAGGTTGGTCTAGAACAGGGGTGACCATGTAGACATGAGAATGGTCTCCAAATGCAGAGCACTGAGAGGTCAGGTTGTCTGAATGCCCATGGAAACAGGGATAAGAGTTCAGGAGTTTGGCAGGGCACTGGTTGGGTTGACACCGGTTGGGTGACTCTATAGGGTGTCACTGGAGGAACTTGAGAAGGGGTTGGACAGTGTTAGTGAGGGCAGGAGGAAAGGATGAGCTTTCTTCCCTGGTGCTTGATGGGCCCATTCCTATGGCTCCTGAAACCAGGGAGATGATTCCTATCACACAGTTCTGGCCTTGCACCCCCCTTTAGGTGCACCTGTCACAAACTCCTCTGCTGCTTCTTGGCTTTGTACAATAGAAGCAGCTCCTTCCCCAAGCTGTGACTCACAGTGGTTTAAATGGCCTCTGTCCCCCAGACCACCCTGTGCAACACAGCACTGGACAACCCCACACAGAGGAGCAAAATGCAGCTGATCCGAGCAGCCGTGAAGTTCCTGGAGACTGACACTGTCTGGTATGAGATGGGGCACAGGGGTGAGGTTGTCTGGGCACCGTGGGGTTGGGGGGAGAAAGGGAAGATGTCTGTTGTGACTCAGTCACAGCAGGGCTCTGACCTCTCCGGGGGTTGACCTGAGGGTTTGAATTGGTTTAGGCCAGTTCTATGTCTGCAGACTTAGTGAAGTTCATGCGTGTGAGTGGATAGCTGGTCCTCTCCCGAACCGTTTTGGACATCTCTGTGCTGGGCAAGGGTGGGAGCAGCAGGAAATGAAGATTTCCTTTGGGAAAAGGAAACACCTTTGAAAGGCCTGGGGCAATTTGTGAGCACAGTCCCTGGTATTCCTGTGCCAGTTCAGGCAGCTCATATAACTTGTACCAGCAGCCAAATGCCCTTCATTCCTTAAAGTGGGCTGCAGGATCCAGCCTTTCATGCTCAGGCTTCTGTCTCACAGTCCCAGCCTCTGTGATATCCACTGAGAGCTGCATGGCCCTATATAAAGAGTTCCAGTGGGATACCTCCCCTGTTCTGACCACTAAACCTCACTGCATCCTGTGCCTGGCTTGGGGCTGCCTGTTGGCTGCTTTGCTGCTCTGTTTTGTAGTAAGAATTTTCCTTCCTGGAACAAAAGAACACTGAGTTTGGGGAAGAGTGGGGGGATTGTTCCCAATCACTGCTGCCACTGCCTTCATTCCCCTTGCTGTGCTCTGGGGGTGAATGAACACCCATTGTGGTTCTGTTCTGCAATGGCCCAGCTACCGTGTGGAGGAGCCACCTGCCTTGGCAGAGCTGCAGAAGAATGAATGGGATCCCATTGTTGCCTGGGCTGAGGAAAGGTAGGAAGAGGCCAAAGATCTTCCTGTTTGCTTTTGGCCTGCCCAGGCTAGGAGCTCTGGTGCTTGTGGCTGTCAGAGCCACAGGATCCATGAGCCCTGTGCTTTTCTAAGGAGCTGGGTGATCATTCCAGGTACAACGTAGCAATTGGCTCCTCCACCAGCATCCTGGGGCCAAACATCCCAGCCAGCACCAAGGATACGTTCGTCAGCCATCTGGCATCCTACAACATGTGGGCCCTGCAAGGTGAGAGAGGTTATTTTGCACGGGGAAGGTTTGTGGCACAATAAAAGGAAGCAGTTGCCAAGGCAGAACCTTTGTCACTGCAGTGACAGTGGCCACAACAGTGTTTTGTGTCTGTTGTTAACTGTGGATCTGAGACTGAAGTACCCAGATGCAAAGGTAGTGGCCCTGTGACCTCCCTGAGGAGGTTCCATACTGCATGTCTCGTCAGAGCATGTGAAGATGCTGCTGTAATGCTGCACAAAACAACCCTGAATCTTGTTTGGTTTGGGTTCTTCCCTTCCAGGTATAGAATACATCATCACCCAGCTGAAATCTCTGATCCTGTCCATGGGTGTGATTGACAGGCACATTACAGTAGAGAAAGCCGTGCTTCTCTCTCGCCTGGAGGAAGAATACCAGGTAAATTATGTTACAAAGCAGCCCTATCATTCAAATAGCAATAATCTCAGCATGACAAATGCAGCTCCACCACAAATAACTGGCAAGGGAAGTGCCTGCTATTGCAGGAGAGGTTCCACCTCGCCACTCTCTGCGTTTGAGAGAGCTTGGAGCATGCTGCTGTAAAGCAACACCGTGGGTACAGCAGCCCAGAGAGCTCCTGGGGCTGCCAGGTTCTTTTTGCAGAGCCCAGATGGCTGCTTTGCTCCCTCTCTAATGTGAAGTGCAAAGTTGTGGCTGGCTTCTCTTGCTATGGGTTATCCAGCCTGGAGGCTTTGGCAGACACCAAGTTAATAACTTGCTTGCTGGAAGCTGGCCTGGCACGAAGCTCTCCCTGACCCAAAAGTGGCTGAAATTGATGGGAATCTTTTCATCCTCCCTTTAAAGGGCTTTGCCTCAGACTACACTACAGATGCAGCGCCACTCATCTGGAGATCTCCCTGTCCCATTAGTGACCAGCACAGCTCCTGGTTCACAGACATGAAAAGGGAGAGCTGCTGAGCAGCTCTATGGATAACCCAGTTCTGAACTGACTCATGTTCTTCCTCTCCTTCAGATCCAGCGGTGGGGCAATGTGGAGTGGGCCCACGACTATGACCTGTGTGAGCTGCGTGCCCGTGCTGCAGCTGGGACTCTCTTTGTCCACCTCTGTTCAGAGAGCTCGACTGTGAAACACAAGCTGCTGCAGGACTGAGGCTGCTGGGCTGGAACAGCAGGAAAATGCCTGGCTCTGAATCCCTGGCATGACCCAAGGGATAGGAATCATCCTTCTGCCATCACATCTTTCCTGGAATCAGCCTCATGCTGAGGAGCTGTGACTTTGTGGGCAGCTCCTCTCTTGGGCTGCTTGTCATAGTGCAGCACCAGCAGTTTTGAGCCCACAAGGAGGAAAGGTCAAGGTGAGCATGCTCTGCATCCTTAGGCCAGCAGCTCTGTCCAGTGCTGGTGTCAGTAACACATCAGAGAAGCTCCCATGAAGGAAACAGCTTCCTGGGCAGGGCACGGCACAGACATACCCAACATATGCCACATGTCTTCATAGCTGCCAGCTCCTGCCACACACTTGTTATGGGAATCTGAAAACAGGCTCCATTGCATCTGTTCTTCATCCTTCAGCGTGCCTGTATGTAACACCGGGGTCTGTCTGTTTGATTAAAGGCACATCCCTGCTAGATCCTGAAAGCCAATGCTGCTGAGTAGTTCTTTGTTTCAGTCACCAAGCCGAGGTGCTGGAGGCTCTGGGACGTCTGCAGGCATGGAGCAGAGCAGACCCTACCAAACAGATCTGCTCCCTCTGGGTGAGCCTCCCCATGCAAGGTGCCTTGTCCTTGCAGAGTGACAGGGAGGCAACTGTGCAGTCCTGGAGCAAGACAAGGGGGAAACATGGGCTTCAGAGCACCGTGAGCTAAACCTGTATATGACAGCACCGTGGGGCTTTCAGAGAGACCCAGTCTCTCCCCAGAGCACATATGCAGCCACCCTCTCATTTAACCTTCCCACCTTTCTCCATGCTGCTCGCCTTGAGTGGTACCATCCCAGCCAGCATCATTGGTCAGAAACTGCCCACAAGTGAGTGCAGCAGCTGCTGTCATGGAGCAAGGAGGCGAATTAATGACTCCTTGCTTGGCTGTTGAGAGCAGTGGCGTGTGAGCTCCTCTGGAACCATTGATTCCCCTTCCTGCTGCTGGGGGCTGCTCTGTTCACGCTGCACAAAGCTGCTTTGCCGAGAGGCGGGGAAGAGGACCAGGCTCCCAGGCATGCAGAGCCCCTGCCAGCCTTGTGCTTGCTGAGCTGGAAACCTGCTATTATCTTGGAGGTGGTTTGATGGAGAGCACTCCTCTCCCACGCTGCTGCCACGTGCCTGTGGCTCACAGGTTCCTGCCACTGTGCTTGCAGGTAGCAAAGCTTTCAGGCGTGATGCGCTGTGATGAGCTGGTTCAGACAGCTCACAGCTGACCCATAGGCCCTTGTGATCGGGTCTGAGCTCTGTCTGCATGGCTTCATGCCAACGTGATGGAAGAGGCAGAGCTTTTCCGGAGTCAAGAAGTATCTTTTATTTGCAGTTTATGGTGGGGTGGAAAAAGGAAGTCGCAGGCAGCATCCCTGGCTGTGTGTGCTGCTGTTGGGGGCTGTCCTGTGCACCCCTAGCCAAAGCACCCCCCCCAACCCATGGCAGACCTACTCCGTGGGCTCCGGGATCTTGATGCTATCCAGCTCCTCCTGGAGATTCTCAATGAACAGAATGATCTCTTTGACCCGGTTGCGGTTCCTGTCGATCTCGTTTTGGAAAGCCTGCACAGATTGAACCCACAGGCTTGTCCGCATCCCAGGCCAGGGTCCCCAGCACACACAGGGATCCAGCAAAGCTTAGGGAGCACCCTTACTACCGGTGTCCCTGCCTGTGTCCCATCCCCCTGAGCACGAGGGTCTCTTACCTTCTCTGTCACAGAGTTCTTCCAGTGGTCGATGTTGCTGAGGATGTCGCTCTCTCGCTTATCAATGCTCCACAGGTGGGTGCCATGGGATGCATTGATTGTGTTGACAATGGTGGTTTTGTCCACCAGAAGCTGGAGGTAATGTGATTGGATGAGAGGAGGGGGACAGGCATGCAGGGAAAGCAGCGGAGCTCACAGCGTAGCAGCTCAAGGGGTGGAAAATGAGCCCTGTGTCTCAGACAAAGCCTCAGTCATCGGTGTGAATCCAGAGCTCTACCCTTCACAAGGATGCGTGTGGGCCTTGCTAGGGTGCAATGGAGAATTATCCCTGCTATGGGTGGGAAAACTGAGGCAGCACCTGGTGTGCTGGAGCAGGGAGCAAATGCCCTGCTGCAGCACACGGCAGGCCCCTGTGGGCAGCTAGTGTGGAAGCAAGGCTGCCTATGCTCCAGCATGCTCGGCCCAGCAGGGGTGGGAAGTGGAAAATCCCACTTGGAAAGGTCTCTTGGACTGGTGGCACTGGCCATAAATCTTCATTTTTGGAGAGTCCCAGTTTCTAATGGAAGTGGTGACTTCCCCCCCGGGCTGTAAATGGAGGGTGGTTTCACTAAGCTATAATGACTCTCCTCCTGCAGCCAAGTGCAGCTGCTGAACAAATGAAGATTGCTTCTCTGTGGAAATGGATGGCAGCAAGGCAAAATGGGTGCACAGCAACGGTGTGGAACCTCAGCCATCTGCACAGGCCATAAAGCAGGGAGCTCCCCCCACCCCAGGCTGGGGGCTGAGGGGTCTGGTTTGTGTCTGTCAGCTCTTGATTACCTGGAGTAACAGGATAACCTAGGCAGAGGGAAACCACAGTGAATGCAAAACTCAGGCATTTAGCCAAAAACTGAAGGGAGAGTGGAGGCAAAAAGGTTGGCAGCACTGCTGACTGGAGCACTGCAGAGATCTTCATGCTCTCTGAAGGGCTCCTTGCTATCACAGCAAGACAGAGGGCTTGGTGGAAGGCTCCATTTGAAATGTCACATCCCACCTCCAAAGCACGGGCTGGGGAGCTCTGGGGAGGGATTTGAAATCACTAAGGCAAACAGAGCAGTGTTTGGATTCTCCTAGGGGAGCAGGGAGAATCTGAACCAACCCAGCTCTGAGGGCAGCAGAGAGGCTGCCTAAGTGCTTGCTGTGTTGGGGCTGTCTGGAAATCAGCCAGAGCAGTGAGTTGTGCTGGAAGCAGGAGAGAGATTCCCTCAGCACTTCTCTTGGGCTGCTGCCACCAGCTCTGGCAGCACCCAGGGAAACCTGCAGTGCAGTTATCCTTTATCCCAGGCAGCAGAGATGCCTGGCAGTGCTGGGGCTGGGACCACTCAGGAGGAGGTGATGCTCTGCCTTAGGCATGACTCTAGAGGCACTGAGCCTCCTGGAAACTCTGTCTCTTCAAAGAAGAGGCTGTGGCCTCTTCTTGCCAGCTCCCTAGCAGAGATGAATTGTTCTGGTGCCCTCACCGTTTGAACAGCAGCTGGCAAATCCATGTTGAGCTCATTCTTGAGTGATTTCTCCAGTGTGGTGATGGAGATCTCCAGCAGCTTTTCATGGTGATGGTTTTCCAGGTCCCGGCACTGGTTCATCGTATAGAAGATGGTTAAGGAAAAAGCTGAGCACACCATTCACTTACAGGGATTAAATGAGCTCCTGTAACTAGAGACTGAGTGGACCTCTGCAGGAAAGGGCCTTGCTGCTGCCAGAAGCTGCTGTGATGTCAGGATATGCACTTAGTGCTCTTAATCACACATTAGGTCTAATCCTCACTGCTATCTGTTACACAGAACTAAGAGTGGGCCTAAGCTTGCAAAGGGAATTGAAAGAGGCCTCCCAGGATAGAAGCTAAGCTCTGAATATGATGCAATTATTCACCCTGGGCCAAGAGATCTCTATATTTAGTGTAACCTGTCACTGAAGTACTTTGTTATTCTCATCTCACTTTGTTCCAGAAGACATCAACAACCCCAAAACGGAAGCCATTTAAAGAAACTTCAGCAAGAACTGTAGGTATTTCCCTGGCTGCTATAGCAGGAATGTACAAAGGAATCAGCCTAACCAAATCTGCCCAGGGCTTTGTCACTGCTGTGGGAAGAAAGGAAGATTCCCAAGGGGGAGAAAGCTGCAAAAGTCCTACAGGCACAGGAGAACTTTGATCCTTTTGTGCAATCCAGGGTCTCAACAGAAAGAAGCTGAGCACCTTAAATGACCATTCCTGTGAAGAGACCTTTTCTGCTAATTAAAAGAAACCCCAGCCAACCCAAACAACCCCCCAGGTTCTATAGTGATGGCTCATTTCTGAGCCTATAGGTGAGATATACATACCTCACTGCAAGGTCCAGGCCAACAAACTGTCCAAAGGATATATCCCTTTCACGTTTTCAATGAATGTTGATGCTACAGCAGCAATGTTTCTTTTAAATTTCTCTAGTATTTCCTTAACAGAGGCGAAAAGAGGAGATATTACCATGTGAACTTGCATAAACATAAAAGCAAGCTGGGGAGCCTGGGAAGAATCTACATCTGATTATCATTTGGACTCAGTCCTGTTCCCAGCACAGTCACAAACTGAACTGCCTCAAGCATTTAAAGTGTTTTGAACGTGTTGCAAAATTTTCTCTCCTCCTTTTGGGCCAGAACATCACAATCAGGTTATGGGAGGGAAGGAGACTGAATGATTCCTGTAGCCGATGTCAAGACAGCTGATCTTTTCTTACCCTCACTTAAGCAGTGCGTGGAGAATGCAGTATTCCCGTATCCTGCAATGCCACAGTCTCCTTGTATGCATGAAGAGCCTCTTATTGGAAGCAGAACCAATGCCAAGGCTTAGTGCAGCTTTTGGTTTAGTCCTCAGGAATGAAAATTGCTGCCTAGTACCCCTCTAGTGAGGTGTTGCACTTAAATGCCTTGATACAACAGTTCAAATGCAGCTGCCTGAGTTCTGTTCCATCAGTGACTGCAGATACATGAGGACCAATAGAGAAAACACCAAAAGGCAAAATCCTGCTGCAGTGAGGAATCCATTTTGAGCTCCTTGCTGTCATGCACATTCACAACAGTGACCTGCTGCAGCTGCTTGCTCCTGCCTGCTAATTTTGAGACAGATTTCTTCTCTTTCAAATGAAGATGCACATTAGCAGCCCTGCCCTACTTTTTTGAGGAGAAGTCTGGGGAGAAAAAAGGCAGCTATTACGCAAGCAAATGCAGGAAGCTGAGCAGGAATGTGTGTAATCTTATTCAGAGCAAAGATGAGCTTCAAAGCATTGCACCTCTAGAATCCCAGCTGCACATCCCATGCTAGGCAGCCAATTCTGTACGCAGACCTATAAAATGACTGAATGACCCTTTCTCTAAAGCCTAGGAAATCAGCTTGGATAAATGTAAAGGACGTACTATGCTCTGATCTAAGAAACAGAAATCTATTGCAATGTATTGATGTCCAGGGCCTGATCCCATCCAGATCAACTCTGAGTAGAAAAGGAGTAAAATGGGGACCTATGCCCCACTCTTTTGCAATGAGCTATTAAACAGAGGGGTGCAGAGACAGGAAAGTGACCTCCCCATGTTGTGGATGTGAGGTGTCCCAGGTATGTGTTTGAGCCTTACCTCCAGCTGGTCGGTTATCAGTATTTCCAAGCCCATGAGTGCTTCAGAGAGCTGAAGGATGTCCTCCCTGTACAGGGCTCGTTTCGACTCAGCAATATCATAACCACTGGCATTATGAATCTCCTCCAGCCTCTAAGCACAGAGATACATAAATTACTAGTAGTTTGTGTTCAGCACTCCATTGCAATTTAATTAACTTGTTAGAGATGTGAGGAAAGTTCCTGCTGCTGATGAGCTGAAATGAAATGCGATGATTCAGGAAGTCTACACATTTACATATTGGGTCGTCAACACTGCTGAGGTATGCTGCTGCACTAGGGGCAATGCAGTGGAGTCAGTGAAAACACTTCCTCATCCTCCAGTCAGCAGAAGACTCCAACTTTGGTTCCCCTCCTGACACACTGCAAGTCAAAACTAATGAGAGTCTTGACATTGCTGGCCATGAAGAAGAGATTAACAATACCTTCACAGGAAGAAACGCAGGCCTAAATCCTGATCCCCTTCATGTCAAAGAGAGTCTTGATTGACTTCCATGGGGTCAGGATTGAGTATTCTGAATATGAAATACCTCTCATGGCCTGCCCTCCTCTTACAGCAAGGATTTATTGCCCTTCAGAAGGAAATACTGATATCAAGTTTGGATCAGAGACGATGTCTGATTCTTGGATCAAAACCATCTCCTCCTCCAATGAGTTTATTTCCAAGTCTGTTCCAAATAAGTTAACAATCAAATGTTAAAACAAGGAAGGAAAACAATATACATGGTTTAGGATGTCCAATCCACTTCTGAGAGGGAATGGAATGGGCTGAAATAGGGGATTTAGCTGAAAACCATTGCCAAGACTTCTATCTGAAAACAAACCAGGTTACCCAAACTCTGCAGTGTTAAAAGCAGAGGGGGAGAGCAAGGAATCTTCTTGCCTAATATAAAGAAGTCAGGAGGCTCCAAAAGCTCTGCAGCCATTCAAGACACACCTCTGGGAGCAGTAACTTCAAAGTTCAAGGCTTTTAATGCTTCTTTGCTCCCTTAGCAACTTCAGAGAGCAGTTATTTTACAGGTTACCCAAGTTTACATAAAAGGATTACAGCGAGACAAACAGCCCCTAAGAAAGGCTCACAGACTCCAGGCTGCTGGGGCCTCTGCAGCCTTTGAACTCCTCTGGCAATCTGAAATGAATGGGGAAATGCTGCTAAAATGCAGAGTTCAGTTTGGATGCCAACTTCTCCAGGATTTAGATGAAAACCATCCCACTGACCCCTGGGTTCTGTTCTTGCAGCTCAGTTATAGCTGAGCCTGCAGGTATTCAGGCAAACGTGGAGGGCCAAATTGTGGCCTTAGCCATGTTTCTTTGGGTTTGATTTGGTTGTTCGTTTGGTTTTTTTTCTT
>NDXB01003812.1:86677-100105 GCA_002631895.1 Agapornis roseicollis | reverse complement strand
GTTTTTATTTGGTTTTTTTTTTGGTTTTTTTTTTTTTTTTTTTTTTTTTTTGGGGGGGGTGTTTGGCTGGCTAGTTGGTTTGGAGGTTTTGATTTTGTTTTTTAATGGAAGATTTATTGGGAATTCAAGTGAAAGTTAGCTGAGTATGTATTGCCATAGAATCCTGGAATCCCAGGCTGGTTTGGGTTGGAAGGGACCTTAAAGCTCATCCAGCTCCAACCCCTGCCACAGGCAGGGACCCCTTCTACTGGAGCAGCTTGCTCCAACCTGGCCTTGAACAGTGCCAGGGATGGGGCAGCCACAGCTTCTCTGGGCACCCTGTGCCAGCGCCTCAGCACCCTCACAGGGAAGAGCTTCTGCCTAAGAGCTCAGCTCAGTCTCCCCTCGGGCAGGTTAAAGCCATTCCCCTTGTCTTGTCCCTACAGGCCCTTGTCCCAAGCCCCTCTCCAGGTTCCCTGCAGCCCCTTTAGGCACTGGAGCTGCTCTAAGATCTCCCCTTCAGGAGCCTTCTCTTGTCCAGGCTGCCCCAGCCCAGCTCTCTCAGCCTGGCTCTAGAGCAGAGCTGCTCCAGCCCTCGCAGCATCCCCATCTTTCCATGTTGCCTTCTGATAAGGCTGCAGACTCATATCCCAAGTAGAGCACATGGAGCTGGTGTGCCAGCATGAGTCAGCAAGGTTCAATGACCTGGGAACAGGGTGACTCAGCAGCAGCGACAAGGCACCTAAATAGAAGTGACCTGGTTTCCAAAGGGAGCCAGGGCTTGTGACTGCCTGGTGTCACTTGCTCTGCTCAGCTGACAGAGTCACTGGGCTTTAGCATCCCCTCCTCTTATTATCCCTGTGGAAACACAACAGTGATCCATCTATTATACATGGTTAGAAAGGGATCCAGCTAGAAGCTGCACCCTTAGCAGCGACAGTGGGTGGCTGTAGTTGAACAGAATGAGAAAAGATAGTTTTTGCTTAAAAAAGGCTAGAAATACATTACAATAACTTGATCTATTTTGTTAAAGTTCTTTGAGCTGTTGTTGACAAAACAACCCAAAGCAGAAAATGACTTGAAAGCAAAGAGAATCCCCTGCAATCTCCTTCCTTTTCTTCCCCCTTTTTCAATGAAGGAAGAGCTATTGGAGGCCTCAAAACAAAGGGGATTGGCATTAAATCTGATAAACCTATATAGATTTTGAGTCAACTTCATCAAAAATGCTTTAGCTAAAAGAAAGGTTGAGCATTTCCATTTTGTTAAAGACTGGTCACTTTTCTGGATGGCAAGTAGAAATCATACGTAGTTACTTTCTTTCTGTAAAGCCTTGAAAGATCAAGGCTTTACCTCTATGAACAGTAAAATAACCTGGTGTCATGTAAATTGTGTCCTACACTGAATTTCCAGTATAGATAAAGGCTGTCAGTGATAGCTGGTTGTGATTTGCCCAAAGGGGTTGAAACTTCAATCCCCAAATTCTTTTCCTACATAAAGTAGTGAACACCTTTTACCAGTCTGTTAGTTAATGACATTGTATTGCTAATACAGCATCTTTTCTTGGTATAGATTTATCCTGTCAGAAAAACTTAAGGATAGATCAGGGAGTGAGCCCTGGAAGAGGTTGTCCCCTGAGGTTGTGGAATCTCCATCCTTTACTCAGTAGCTGCATGAACACGGGCAGCCTGCTGTGGTGGCCCTGCTTGAGCAGGGTTGGAGCAGGCAGCTGTTCCAGAGCTCCCTGCCAACCTCAACAACCGCTCTGTGATTCTACCATTAGGGATCCAGTACAGATTCCTATTACAGCAGTGTAAATCCAGAATAGTAGAACTAATTTTCATGGAGTTATCCTTGGTTTCAGTCCAATTAAAAGCTGGCACACGATACAGATATAATATAGACAGATCATGTATGAAACAAACAAAAGTACAGCCACATTACCTTTTTGCTCTGTTTTTCAAACTCTAGGATTTTTTTCCTGCCTTCTTGCTGGTTGGCTGTTAACACTTCATTAAGGTATTCATAGAAATGGGAGACTTCAGCTTCTCGGTTTTCATACTCCTTCAGCCCATAGTTAAAAAGGCTCTCACAAACCGAGACAAACTCCTCCCTGTATGTGACACCAGAGTCAAGGTATTTTGCTTGTTGAGTGGAGCAACGCACTACGTTCCTTCTACCTCTGCAGATTGAAGCAACAAGAGTTACAAGCTACTGTTCTGTAAACCCCGTGGTTCTTGCAGGGAGAAGGCTGCCAAGTATTGTCTGTGGCAGGGCTGGGTCACCCATTCATGTTTTATACGGAGGATTTTGCTGCCTTAAGGGTATGGAGAAAGCTGTGGCAGCTTGAGGGGGAAGAGGCCTTGAAGAAAAGGAAATGCATAAGCTTCTCTGACTCTTTTCTGACACAGCAGCAGAATGAAGCATACAACACTATCTATCTTCGCAAGTGTGAATACAGTGCCAGAGTAGTTAATAAATACAGCTCTGGAGCCTACAGCCAGAGCAGAGAATAAACTCCCGACTTGGTAGCATCACAAAAATAACGTCAATTTTTCTTCTGCTATTATCTTGGCAATGGAATTGTTTTTGGAGTCTCTTGTAGTTAAGCCATGATGCATTTTTCCCCCCAACAGTGTAATGCAATTTTAACGAAGGTCAAGTTATCGGCCTTGACAATGCTCTATTAATCTGAATGAGAAAAGAGAAGAGGAAAAGAAGTGTCTGCTTTCTGATCCTCCATGTAGGAGCAATGATCAGAAAAATGTGCCGGCCTGAAAACTTCATGTTGCCAGCTCTGGCAGGTTGTGAGATATGCGACTCATATCATTCTGATTAGTCTGTTCCTATCTCCTACCACTTCCATTTCAACCCAATTCCAGTGGCTGCACTCTCACAATCTGACAGAGATTTCTCTTGCAGCTCATTTTAAACTGTAAGTGGATTCCTGACTTGAAGGAAGTACAAAGCCTTGATTCTTGAAGGGTCAGAAAAGAAGGTGTTGGATTCAAGGGAAGGAAAGGGAAGATGGTAATTACAACAGTGAGGATTCGGAATGTTGGAATCCCATGACCTGTAGCTGACAGCAACAAGTGGGTTTACAACTGGACTGTCTCAAGCTGGGCTGGCCAGCTTGCCAGTCATAGAAACCATTTGTTTTTAGCCCTCATATTTCACAAGACATCGAGCCTTAAAGCTGTCAGTGGTCTCAGTCTTGCAGTGGTTTTTTTTGATACCATTCAAAAATTGAACACAGACTGTTTCAGATCTTACATCAATGGAGCTTTCAGCCCTGGACAAAAGCAATGGATGAAGAGTCCCTGTGGATGCACCTCCTTCTTGACTCAAGGCATTACATTTTAGCTGTAGGTATTCTAAGCCCAGGAAGGATATGCCTGCAGCAGGTCATCCACTCCAGGGAGGCAAGCCAGTTTGGCAGCTTCTGTATCCTCTGCGAACATACTGTCAAACAGCACTGATCCATTCAGGTACTCAACAAAGGCTGTCTTTGAAGAGAATCAGAGCAATATAAGTAAAATGAAGACTGCCAACCTGCTACCAGTGCTCAGCATGTGTCTCTCCTATAAGCACTTTACCAGCAAAGGAACACTGGCACAGACATAGTTATACCAACACAATAGATACACCAAGTGAGGAAAGCACCCTGCAACTGGACTGACAACCCTGGTGTCTTTGCTGCTAGAACACTCTAGCCTGAGGATAGAAAACATTGTTTAGTCTTACAGAAGACATTATCACATTCAACCACATATGACAAGGCTGTTAAGCCTTTCAGATGAGGAATCAATGGACTTTGGGGAGGGATGGAGGGAAGAGCTAAAGATGCCCTCCCTGTAACTAAACCAGCTCCTGTTCTCCAGCCAGTCTAATCTTTTGGAGGTGGGGAATACAGAGCCAGACTGACAGCATCATTCTGCCTGGGCTCTTTTTCAGTTTGTTCACAGGACTATAGTGATCTCTGTAAGCCTGGAATGGTTTAACCATAAAACTAATGAAAAGCATTAACTTAGTCTGAAGGAGAAAAAAAAGTCACTGCACTATGACGATGCTGAGAGTTCCCTCAGACCTGTAATGTTCTTAATCTCATGTCAGGCTAATAAGATGCTTGGGTATAATTTAGTATTTAGCTTTGCAGGGTCTGTATCTGTAGGTTCATTGTTCAGCCAGAAGAAGTATGTTCCCCACATCATGTGCATTCCACAGCAGTTCCTGGTTTCATTCTGAAGAGATTCAGAGATCACAGAGATTAATCCCAGCCTTAGTTTTAGCACGGTCAATGTTGACCTCTCATTAAATCTTCAAGCAGGTAAAGGAGAAGTCAATACATGTTGTGCTTCTTTCTCCTGAGACAATATACAGCCAGCCAAAGAAAACATACCTTGTGGTACTCCAGCTCCTTCTGCTTTGCCTGTTTGTCCTCCAGCTGAGCCAGGGCCTCGGCCTCCTTCTGTTCCAATGGCTCAATATGATATTGATACTGTAAAACTGCCTCTTCTCGCTGAGAAAAGAGAACAAAGAACAAATTGTTCTTAGATTATCCAGGATTGCTCAAAAAATGTGGGCATCAGCACTCGGACTTTCTAGAACATGCACCTGAGTGACATGTGCATCTCCATTTCTCTGTGGGCTTTTAATTAAACTGCTTATGAAGTTTCTAATGCATTCCTCATCCCTTCTTTTGTTGCCATGTTCCTCTGACTCTGCACTTGGTGCATCTGAGCGGATTCAGTCCCAGGAAACTTTTCTCTCCCCATTCTGTCATCTTTCAGGTTGTTTTTCTCTTTTTTAGCAGGAAGCCCTGTTTTGACTTCCAGGATTTGAGCTCTGATTTGATCAGCTGGAGAGTTTAATATATTTACTAGGGAGGAGAAGGTTCTTTGGAAGAGTGGATGGCAAAGTAGTGGCAGGGGCAAGAACCTCATTAGCTTGAAACTGAAGCTTGACAAATTTAAGTCTGCAGATCTATGACGTACTGTCTGTGTGAGCAGGGACTGGACTCAGTGACCTGGAAAACCCTTTCCATCCTAGGGTAAGAGTAATAGATATTCCAAGTACAGCCCCTGCTCTGTGCCAAGCAAATTCACAATTAATCATGTTCTTGGGTAACTTAAAATAAAACCCCACACAAAACCCCCTTCTTTGTTCCTTTGAGCCCTGGGATCAAAAAGCAGCCCCACAGGTTACCAGTGCAGCTGCACTGTCAGAATCAAGAGTGGGAAGTGCATTTGATGGTACCTGCTTGCCTGGGTACAGAGTCAGTCCACTCTGTAATTGCTCACTGAGCAGCAGGACCACCAAGGCTTCTTCCCCCTGGATCAACGTCTCAAGACTGATTTCCTCTGAGATATTTCTGATCTCTAAGAAGGCTTCTGCTTATGCTGCAGCCTCTCTGTGGCAACATTAACCAGGCCCCCTCCTACACACAGCTGCTGATCTCCATAAAATCTGTGAAGACATCATGCCTCTGACACCTCTGCCTCCCTGTCAGATTTGATAGAATTTGGCCTACAGGTTCACAGCTGTTAGGTGGAGGCAGAATCAACACTGCATGTTTCTGGGAGCCTCATTTCTGCAGGGAACCTGCCCCCAGTGCTAGGATATTGCTGGCACACCAACAAAGCAAATGCTCTGTAAGATGCTGTTGCTGGATTTCACAAGCAGGGAATGCAGGAATGCTTACTGTGGAGTCTCTCACGAGCTTGAAGTCCAAATACACCAGGTTGGGAACATAAGCAACAACATAGAGCATGTACTGCTTGTCGTCACAGAGAGGGTTCCCAGCAAGGTTCAGCGTCCGTAAGTGTTTAAACCTCCTGAAATAGACCACCTGTGCCAAGGGGAAAGAGATGATGCTCATCCCAGTACTGGGAAACACACAGCCTTGAAATTCATTGTTCTTAATACAGTTATAGAATCATAGAATGGTTTGGGTTGGAAGGGACCTTAAAGCTCATCCAGTTCCAACTTCCTTCCCACGAGCAGGGACACCTTCCACTANCGTAAGTGTTTAAACCTCCTGAAATAGACCACCTGTGCCAAGGGGAAAGAGATGATGCTCATCCCAGTACTGGGAAACACACAGCCTTGAAATTCATTGTTCTTAATACAGTTATAGAATCATAGAATGGTTTGGGTTGGAAGGGACCTTAAAGCTCATCCAGTTCCAACTTCCTTCCCACGGGCAGGGACCCCTTCCACTAGAGCAGCTTGCTCCAAGCCCCTGTGTCCAACCTGGCCTTGAACACTGCCAGGGATGGGGCAGCCACAGCTTCTCTGGGCACCCTGTGCCAGCACCTCAGCACCCTCACAAGGGTAGAACTTCCTAATGTCTAATCTAAATCCACCCTCTGTCAGTTTAATGTTGCGATACATATGGTGCTCTGCTGCCAAAAACAGACAACATTGAATTAGGAGTTTCTAATCCTTTCAGGAAAGGAAATACTTAAATTTATATTGTGAATACATAAACGTTGGGTGTAGAGAGAAGGGGGATGGGGTTGACACAAATCATGGGCCTTACATTGGTCAGCTGACCTTGAAAGAACCCCAAATACATCCTCGTCTCCACTCCCTCCTTTTCTCATCGATACCTACTTATTCCTTTTCTAGCTTTCTTGGGATGCCATAGGAATTCTGCCATGGCTGATAGCAGTAACAGAACCAGGCCCCCAGGAGTGAATAATCTAAAAGACAAATAGCTGTAGTAAGCACTTAGCACCAACAGAGCTTACCAAAACTATAACTTAGCCTACAGAAGCAGTGAAAACCTAAGGAGAATTTCCTCCCCTAAGGAGGAACTCAGACACACTGGCAAATGTCAGCCTCAGAATATGTGATCCTTTGACAGGGAACATTTACAAACCCAGGGAGCACTCACATCTTCCAGAGTGGTCAGGTTATTCTTTCCTATGGACAAGATCTGCAGCTCTTGCAACGTGTCCATGTTCTCGATCTTAGATATCCTGTTACTGTAGAGGCTGAGGTCCTGCAGTTTGACAAGGGTATCCAGGCCCTCGATTACTTCAATGTTGTTGAAGGACAAGTCTGAGGAAGAGTTGAGAAAGTTCAGTTATTTCTAGCAGAACACCTTGATTCAGACCTTGCATTTAGTCTGGTTCTTGCATTAGGAGTTGATGGGCAGTATTTTCCTCAGGAAAGCCTGCATTAAATCATCATTTGTTCACATCTCCCCCTTGCAATGGTCCATGCACATGTCCTTCCACAGTTGAAGGTATCCCATGCAGAGTCCAGCTGAAAGTGATTTGTAGCTTATAGGGAAACCCAAAATACAAGAAAAGAGGTGGGGAAATGCCCTAAAAGGGGGGTATTTCCATGACAAATTTGACCCCCCCGCCTTGGTTCTTGCAGACTCTTGCCTGCCACACCAGTGCCCACTGTCAGGGTCATTCCCATAGGACCAATCACCCTGGAGGCATGCAAAGGCATCTATTCACTTGAGCTATTTCGCTCATTGAAATCTCCTCTTATCCTGTCAGAACATCTATTATAACACATTTGTCATAGGGGCAGTATTCCTCCTCAGGCCAGTACTGAGCTGTTCAGGAGTCCAAAGATGGTTGATGAGGTGTCTGCATCACCCCAGGCCTTGGAGGGATAAGACACTTATGCAGCAGCTGCTGAAGCACTGCAGCCTTTGGGCAAACCAACCCATTTAAGTGTGCTTCAGAACACCGTTCTCATGTTGTGGTTATCAGCTGTTGATCCACCAGCGTGTTAGTCAGTCACTGTGCAGCAGAACAGTGTGAACCACAGAGCCTACTGGACATCTTAAGTTGTCCCTATGAGCTGTAGCCCTCCATGGTGTTCCCAAAGACAGCTGAGGGTATATTTCCACAGACAGCCAGCACTCTAAGTGATGCATCTGTAGCAGCAAGCTCCCCGTTCTGCCCAGCATCAAAACCTGCACCATTGTGTGATGCCACTCTCACCATCTTGAGTTTGAAAGCAGTCACATAAAACTATGAAGATGGGCACTTTTTGAGACAACAATGATGACAAGCCCTTCAGCATGGAGGGGTAAAGATAGTGGATTCTAGGCTTTGAAATGCCTGCATTACTTTGAAAACAGCGTACAGGCTTCTCAACCACAGAGATGTTTCCATAAATATTCCTGAAAGTCACCTCCAAACCCTGGGAACAACCTTAAAACCTCAGCTGCCTGTTCCTGCCACCCTGAATGTATTAAACCCAGTTTTGAAACACTTGAAGGATTGTTTTGCAGCTCTGATATTCAGGCATTTTGACATTTGACAGTCAAACAAGGAAACACACAGACAGCTGACAGCCTTCCCTGGGAAAGCTCCTATCAGTCGTGTTTGAGAAGGAATGTGACATCCTGGTGACATTGCACCCTGTGTGAAGGCACCCAGCCTTGTCTGCCTGTGTCTTACCGAGCCATACAAGGTGAACCAGACTCTTCAGGCCTTCTATCTTCTCAATGATGTTGTTGTCCAGCTGCAGTTTAGTCAGGTTCTCAAACTGCCACAGATTAGCAATCTGCAGGATATCTAAAACCATAGAAAACCACCCCAAATAAATCAAAGAGCATTGTTTTCCATGCGAGACAGCAGTGCAGCAGCCACACTATCTTGCACAAGCCAAACATGCCCAGTCTTACCTCCAAAATGATTTTCAGCAGATTACAAGAGCGTGTGATGACTGCTCTAGAGAGCTGAGAGCTCTGCTGGCTGGATGAGATTTCAGTGAAGCAGCCCAGTTAACCTCAGTGTCCTGCCCCAGCGCACACTGCTCATCAGTGATGCCAACGAGCCGCTGAGGGGATGCTGACTACAGCCCTGCAGTCAGGAGCAGCTTTATGAATCCACTACTAGGAGACCTTGACCTTCATTTTCCTTTCCAGTTCCAAGAGGGAGATTTGGGATGAGATTCTGCTTTTCTCTGCATTTGCAGGTTAGAGGTGGCCAGCAACTGCTTGTGTAAATGACTCCTGTGCTCCTGGGATTCTCATCGCAGGAGAGCAAGTTGGGGTCTACTCTTTCTGTGAAGGCTGCAGTTTAGAGCTAATCAATATCCCTGCATTTAGCTTGCTCCCAAAACAGAATCACAAGGGCAGGTCGTTAGGCACTACAGCAACACACTGGGACCAACAGAATACAGAATATTCCCACTCCTGGCTCTCCTTCCCTCCGCAATGGCTTCACAGAAGATTTTTGGTGGTTGCTTTGCTGTTGTCAGTGTTTGGTGCAGATTAAAGGAAGGAATTTCATGAACAAAATACTCACACAGTTCTATATTCTGTATTTGCAGAGGAACACATGCAGGACTAAGGAGCCTGCTCTAAGGAACCCAACTAACACACACCGTGATTTCACTGGAGCGCGGGAGGAATAATCAAAGGCAGATTTTTCCTAATCAAATTACATACCCCCAGAACACTCAAATATTGAGCCAAATGTTCTTCCTTTTCCTTTTTAGAATGCAAGTTTAAGCCTGGTTGGACAGTCAGAGGCAAGCTGTGATAATGCTACCAATGACAGGAGGAAGCCACTGAATTGGCCTGTAATCACCATCATCGACCAAATAGCTCTCACATCATCACCAGCGATGGCAAAGCCTGCTCAGGGTTGGAGTTGTCCACAGAAGGGCCCAACAGGCCTGTGGCCTGTAGGTGTCACCACAATATAAATGTTAAATAAGAACAGCCATGACAATAACAGCATCAGGTTAAGCAGCTTTAATGTTACCCACCAGCAAAAGCAACCGGCTCACTTGAATGAAGCTACTTCATAGAGCTCTGCCTGAAAATGCAAGTGCAAATGTTGCTTTTCACATAACAAATCCAAGCTAATCGTGAGTGTTTCATTGCCAGGATTCTATTCATGCTTGATTCTTTTGTTTTGATGTTCTGATACTCACTTCTAAAACTAAGCTGTAGCTCCTTCACATCCTTTAGGTTAAAGCCTTCCCTTTCAACAATCTTTTCTATGTCCTCTGTGCGCTCCTCTTCAAGAACTTTCTGAACCAGTTCATTATCAATAACATTTGGCTCGATGTTCTCATACAAGTGACTCATTTTTAGATTATATCAGCCTAAAAGGAGAAAAGAAAGAGAAATAAAATGACTGCTTGGCTGTTTCCAGCATTCATTGAAGAGGGGTGACGATACCAAGGAATTTAGAGCACAGCTGAGCGTTAAGAGCTGATACCTCCCAGTTCATATCAAAGACTTAACTTGGATCATGGAGTCACTGGTTTGGCTCAAAGTGCAAGGCAGGCATGTTCATATGTGAACTTCCAATGACTTTTTGGTGTTTTTGGTGAAGAATACCAGGATTTGGCCCAATAAATAGACTAGGAAAGGAGGCTCCATGCAGCACCTCTGAAGAGCAACAAGTCCATTGCATGGCAGTCACTTGTGCTCTTTGTCATTTAAATATCCCTAATGTTGCCCGGGAAGCAAGAAGACTTCTTATCTCCCTAGAGCTGTGCTCAGTTAATGGATGAGTCTGAGGGACAGGAACATCCAACTCCGGTTTGTGTGAGGTGTCTGTAGTTATGGAGTAAGTTCTGCTGATATTTGGCACAAGACAGGAAGGATAAATGCATGGGTTTAGAGAGTTCTCTCCTTTAACCCGTTACCCCTTGTCCTGTCACTACAGTCCCTAATGAAGAGTCCCTCCCCAGCATCCCTATAGGCCCCCTTCAGATACTGGAAGGCTGCACTGAGGTCTCCACGCAGCCTTCTCTTCCCCAGGCTGAACAGCCCCAACTTTCCCAGCCTGTCTTCATATGGGAGATGCTCCAGTCCCCTGATCATCCTCGTGGCCTCCTCTGGACTTGTTCCAACAGCTCCATGTCCTTTTTATGTTGAGGACACCAGAACTGCACACCAGTGGAGTCTCACCAGAGCAGAGGGACAGGACCACCTCCCTCGACCTGCTGCTCACGCTGCTTTTGATGCAGCCCAGGATATGGTAGGGAACATCACGTGTGTCTTCGCCAGCAATGGCTCAGCCTCCAGGTGTGAAGCTGCTGCTCACTGTACCCCAAGCCTGGGTCGAGAGCCACGTCCCCGGCACAGTGTGGGTCCCTGTCCCTGCCTGTCAGGGTGTCTCTGACCCTGGTCTGCTGCCGCCTTCACCCAGCCCCAGGCCGCTGCCCCCCTGGCCTCTCAGCCCCGGTCCCCGCTCACCTGCGGCGCTGCCTGGCCCTCACCTACGCCTCGCCACCGGTTGCTAAGGAAGCCCCGGCACGTTGCTAAGGAGGGCCACGTGACAGGCTCATCCACCAATAGTCAGGGAGTGGGTGGGAAGGCCGGCTGCTAATCAGAGTGCGAGAAATCCGTGTCAGCCAATCAGTGCCAGCACTGTGCCCCCGGGCCGGGAGGAGGCTAACTTGATTGACGTTCTCTTGCCCAATAATATTAGAGCATGGCTTGGCGGCTGCCCAATGAGGAATGACAGCATCTGTGTCCATCAACAGGAGGGCGGGACTACCTCGGGGGCGTGCCCTTCTGTTGACAGTGATGGACACTCTCCTTAGCCTATGAGTCCACGAGCTGTCCATCTATTATCCAATCAATCGCGAGGAGGCGGGACTTGCTCGATAAAGCGAGCTGCGATTGGTCTGTCAGGCTGTCAGTCAGGGCGGGGTAAGGGAGGGGGAGGGGGGTGGAGAGGAGGCCGCCAGGCCGCTGTTTGTTGTCTTCCCAAGATGGAGTTTCTGCTGGGGAACCCCTTCAGCACCCCGGTGGGGCAGAGCCTCGGTAAGAGGGCTAGGAGGGATGGAGGGGCTATGGAAGGGCTGCGGGCCTCCGGGCGGTGGGGGCTGGTGAGGGGATGAGGAGGCTGTGGGGGGGTCAGTGAGGCCCTATGGGGGCGGTTGGGTCTGAGGTGTTAATTGGAGCTAACCGCATTAACTGGGGGTTAATTGGAGGAGGTGAGGCCTCTGTGGGGGTAAGGGGGGGTTAATGGGGTTAGGCGGGGTTGTGGGGGCTCTGGCCATGGAGGGTTTGGGTTTGGTGGGTGCTCTGTGCCTTAGTGTGGGTCACAGAGGCGTCTATGGGTAGCACTGGGGGTGATGGTGGCTTTAGGCGGGGGGCTGTTTGCTATGGAGATGGAGCGACACCACTTTGGTATGGTTGGTGGATGAGGGCAAGTTGTTGCCCTCTTTCCCCACTTCCTTCTCCTCCCTGTATGTGTGCTTGGTTATGGAGCAATGCTGGGGTTCTGCTGCCTTTAACCCAAAGTGTGGAACCCCTCCAGTCCTGTGCATGTGCAGGGAGGGTTTAGGGATGCAGTGCTCTGTTTCCAGCCCAGAGCTTCCATTGTGGTTTGCTAATGCTTTGTGGACATCAGGCAGGGTATTTTGGCTGTGCTTCCACTGTAAGGCTGGCCAAGGCCTTTCTGGGCTGCCGTGGCTGCTCCTCCTTCCTTCCCTCCCTCCCACAGATGCATTCACTCTCAGCTGTGGTTGGGCCGGGTTGCCACAGCCAGGACCATGGGAGGAGGCCTGGGCACCCCTTGTGCACAGGTTGATGCCTTGCCCATGGTTGGGTGGCTTGGCTTTGCCTCCTGCTCTCTTGTCTTAGACCGTGAAGAACTGCAAGATCCCTTACATTGGGAAGGAGCAGCAGAGCAGCTCAGGTTCCTGTAGTGAGGGGTCCCAGGAGTCAAGGCCTTGTGCAGTTGAATGCTCTGTGTTTCAAAACAACAGGAGTTATAATGCCTTATTTAGGGGTTATATATAGCATATATAGGCTATAGCTATTCCATATTAATTTATGGAATCTTGGTCCACTTATTCCTTCAATTTCCAGCTGGAAATTAAAGTGGAAGTGTTTGGCAGAGGACCTGGTTGTGGCCTCAAAGCCCAGAGGTTATTCTGTAGTAGTTTCCTCACCCATACCTTGCAGAGGTGAAAGGCCCTCACATGGGTAAGTGTCCCACCATGCACTGAAAATGGGTGGACTCTGCTTTGTCAGGCTCTATGGAGCATCTGTCTAACTTGCTGATTTGCTTTAGCCATCTGGGGTTGTTATTTCCTCTGCTTAGGGATAGAAGTGCTGAGGGTAATAATGGGAACAGGGAAAGTTAAACATGATTTTAAAGTGCCTTTGCTTTGTGTTTGGCCATCTGACCACATCTGCTGGGACAGCTGGCTGATAGCTGCTTGGACAGCCCTTCTACAGTGAGTGCTGTTAAAGGGAAGGCAATCATTTCTCATCTATTTATTGTCAGTTCCTTTTAGCATCAGTAAGTGTTTTAAAGGGGCTTCCCTAAGAATTGCTGGGGGGGCATTTAGCACTAAAAGCTGCCTTTCTAACCTTCTGCGTTCCAACCTCTGCAAAGGTTTTCACAGCTCTTCCATCCCCTCTTTGAGCAGTTGCTTCCAACTTGGAGGCTTGGAACACAAAGCTCCAAAGGAGCTGCTTTCATCAGCTAAGGTTGG
>NDXB01003812.1:39279-78381 GCA_002631895.1 Agapornis roseicollis | reverse complement strand
GGGGGGGTTTTTGTTTTTTTTTTTTTTTTTTTTTTT
Organism: Agapornis roseicollis; assembly: GCA_002631895.1. Classification (NCBI taxonomy): domain Eukaryota; kingdom Metazoa; phylum Chordata; class Aves; order Psittaciformes; family Psittacidae; genus Agapornis; species Agapornis roseicollis. The sequence continues at coordinate 78,345 of NDXB01003812.1, read as the reverse complement.
TTTTTTTTTTTTTTTTTTTTTTTGGCCCCTCATTAAATATAATCAGTGTTTTCAATTCATTTTAAGCATGTGAGAATGTGGGCAACTGACTTGAGTAACCTGTAAAACTGATCTAAATAATACTAATGTAGGAGCCTGATGGATTCTCTTTGCCTTAGGGTCTGTTTGCAGCAAACATGTTCCAAGGGAGTGGGTGGGAGGGAGAGGTCTAAATATACGGGGCTGGATTTTCAGAGTGTGCAGCTGACGTGGATTAAAAATTCCTCAAACATTTCATCCATGAAAGGCAATTAGGTTTGTTTTATGAATATGAAAAGCACGTCGCTTGTAAGTACTGGAGTGAAGTCCCAAGTGAGTTATTAGAACTTGCTTTACTCATGTAGTACAAAATTGGCCATCAAGAGCTGATAGATTTCAAATAGAGCTCACTGCCACTCTGATCAGCCACAACTTTCCATAAAGATATTCGTTTTGGCCTCACCTGTAATGACTGGATGTTGCTGATGTCCTGAACGGGGCAGCAAGTCACACGTGAGGCCACCTCCTTGCTCTTGAAGCTTCTTTAACATCTTGTGCAGCTGAGCTATCAGACTGGGACACCTCTCTGCCTGTCGTTCTGGGTGGTAAAACTGCATCTGGGTGTGTTTCTCCTTCCCTCTTAACTCGTGGTAGTATCTTCCTGTCAAATACATTCTGCTTTGTCTTGTGGTGGTGTTCTGCCTTTTGGGGGGGAAATGTTTTAAAAAGCCATTTGCAACAGTTTATTTAAGGAACTGTCATCCTGGTGTTCTGTGTGAGTTGGAAAATAGAGCCTTCAGGCATGTTAGCAAAGAACTTGAGAAGGAGATCAGTCCTTTCAGCTGCCCCTGCTCTCAGATTTAAGTTAAGGCTGATAAAATGCATTTTTTTTCTCCCCTCCCCTCTTTTAGCAAATGCTTTTTGGCATTAGGACAAATTCATGTCTGTGTGTGAGCTGTTTAAGAGCTTTCTTGCAGTATTGGGGTTGTCTGTTGTGAGTTCTCTTTCTGGTGAGAAAAGCTGCTGAAGTGCTAAGGGGTGCTTGGGGAAAAACTCTATTTGTAGCTTTTTCTAGTTTAATGTAGGGTTTTTTTGGGCTGGGGACAGCCAAAGACTCAGCTCTTAAGAAATGTTGTATTTCTAGTGCTGGTCAACAGGAGTTACTCATCTGACATGTGGTTTAATAGCTGAGGTTTCAGTTAAGGGCCTGGTAGCCCCAGTTAAGGAACAGGGATCTCCCCCAGTCATCCAAATGCATTGGAGAAATAAAAGCTCTTTGGCAAGCTGAGTTCTGCCTATGGAAATGATTAAATGTTGGGGTGATTTGGTGTGCAGCTTACTGCGGCCAAAGGAGGAGGAGGTTTGGGTCACCATCCCAATGCACTGACCTGTTGAAGTAGCGCAGCACTGATTAATTCTTCTGAGCAGAGCACTATGGACAAGTCGTAGCAGTCAGATTCAGACAAGGCAAATCCAAGGGGGAACATTTTATCACCTTGAAGGTTTTAATGTATGCTTTTGTACCTCTCATCTAGATGGACACATGGAGTGTGATAATATCACACTACTGGAAGCATGGCCTCATAGATCATAGATGTATGCCAAGCAGAGCCATCATCTCCACCTATACAGGATGCGAGGGGACAGTCTCATGAGATGTGGTGTGTCACGAAGGAGTAGCTGGGTTGTTGCTTCCCTACAGTAAATCACACAGCAAACACCTCCATTCAGATCCACTAAAATCCATTAATACAGGGTGTATATTTTCAAACTGCTTTGACATTCCCGATTGAAAGCTTCAGCATATCAAAGCGAGCAGGTCCTTGTTTGTCACTTGTAAAGTAGCACCAGAGGATGAGTATCATGGCTTTGCAGGAAGATGGGAATCTGGCCAAGGTCACTGCTGAAAGAGGTGAGGAGACGTGCAGTGCAAGCAGAGTTTTGGGGAGAAGTGCCTGTGAATCACACAAATGGCTCTCTGAGCTGCTGCTGTGTGACCTAGCTTTGAAGGACAGCTATTTACAGTACATGGGTCAGCACACTTGCTTTAATGAGTGTACAGCACATAGGAGGGAGGCAGGGGGTTGTGTGTTGCTTTTAAAGCTGGGGAGAATGAAGAAGTGGGAGGGATTTCACTTGGGTTTAAAGAAGCAGTAGTCTCTTTCTGCTGTCTGTTTTGAAAGAGAGCAACTTCTATACATGTCATTCAGCAGAGCATGCTGTCAGCAGCAACAGTTTCTGCTGATGAGGGGATCTTCACTGAGAAGATTCATAACAGAAGTCTTTATTGTACAGAAACACATCGTTCCGCTACAGATTCACATTCCAAATGCTCTTAAAGGCTGTGACTAAAGCATCGTTTGTGCCCGAGATGAATGACATCTGAGTACAGAAACTGCCCGGACTAGGTTACCCTGTCAGGCCATTTCTGCACGATATAATAGTATAGTACTGGGAGATCCATCTGGTTTTACAACCTGTAAATGCATTGAGACCTATGAGATGTGATAAACTGAACTGATACACTCCCTTGCCTCCTCTGAGATTACTGTAAGGATTGCTGTTTTGGTTTTGTTCAGGAGAAGCTCTGAGCATGGAAGGAAAACCATCTTTGTTGTACAACTGTTAATATTTAATATGTATTAATCCATTCACCTTGCTCTGCTGCTGAAACTGCTGTAACATGCTCAGTTAATCAGTTATAGCTTCCTGCTCCAGAGAATTTGAGAGGTGATATCTTTCCTATAGCATATCTAAATCACAGGAATGCTTAGCATAACTTAATATATACATATAACTCTTAAAATATATATATATATATATATAAACTCTGAATAATATGTAACTTAAAAAGGCCCAGTAATTGCATATTGCTTCTTCATGATTGCAGGGAAGTACGATTCAGAAAGGTTTGGTGAAGTCTGGCATTTGGGCAGCACCTTCAGGAAAAGGAAAACCTGAAAGCTAATTGGGGAAAATGACAGTTCCCAGTTTACCACTGAGCCTTCAAACAGCATTGGAGCTAAACATTCATTCTGATTGCACATATATTTGTCCACAGTTTCTTTTGTTGTTTTTAGGCTGAAAAAGAAGGCTCCAGGGAGACCTTAGAGCAGCTCCAGCTCCTAAAGGGGCTCCAGGAAACCTGGAGAGGGGCTTTGGACAAGGGCCTGTAGGGACAGGCTAAGGGGAATGGCTTGAACCTGCCCGAGGGGAGACTGAGATGAGCTCTTAGGCAGGAGCTCGTCCCTGTGAGGGTGCTGAGGCACTGGCACAGGATGCCCAGAGAAGCTGTGGCTGCCCCATCCCTGGCACTGTTCAAGGCCAGGCTGGACACAGGAGCTTGGAGCAAGCTGCTCCAGTGGAAGGTGTTGCTATCCTTGGCAGGGGTTGGAGCTGCATGAGCTTCCAACCCAAACCATGATTATTCATATATTCAGCATGAGAAACTTGGTCAAAACAAGGAGTGGAGGATAAATGACTTCATCCCAAAGAGTTTCACCATAAGCATAGTTAAAATCAATTGCAAAATCACAACGGTCGAAGTGGGTGACCAGTGGTGAGCAGTACAACCCAGCTCACGTTCTCTGTAATGTCCTGCCGTTCCAATTGAGCCTGTTTGTTCAAGCTGACTGCCTTTCCTTTGGAAGTGTGAAGCTCAGCATTTTCAGAGCAGTGTGAAATAAGGAATGTAGAAAAAGGACTTGGAGCAGTGAGGTGGCTAATTGAAAAGTGCTATTGGAGCTGTGCTTTCAAACAAAGAAACTGGCAGGGATTTCGGACTAAGTCACTTCAGGAGCTGAGTTTTGATCTGGCATCTTGAATAAGTTCCATTTATTTTCTTTAGTAGCAGCATTTTGATAAAAAGACAAAAAACCTCCTCTTGATACCATAATGCCTAAGTGCCTGTGACCGTCTTTCTGAAAGGAAACAGAGAAAGCAAGACTGTGAAGTCCAGGAGTATTCAAGTGTGTTATTCTGGTTATCTCTGTCTTCCAAGTGAGGTATCTTGAACTCAACAGCTATGTGAATGCTGAGGATCTTTAGTCTTATCTTTATTTTGCTTGGACAGCTGAAATCTGCTTCCATGGCCTCTGTATGGTCTTTTCCCCACGTCTGACTGATGGTGCTGTGCAGGTCACTGCTGATTTGTTGAATCTGAGAGAAACTGCAGCCACAAAACGTAGTGATGCTTTAAAGCAACACAATTCTATAGTCTACAGCTCAACAGAGAGATGTCATCGCCTCAGCCAATAGCTTATCTTCCCTTGTGAGATGTCCTGCCTCTTCTGCATTGCCTTGCATCTGTTTTGCCCTCAAAGACCTTTGTCCCTGCTGTAAAAGCATTTTGTATTTGACCTTAGTGATAGCCCTTGGTCTGAAAGGCTTTTCCTGCACCCACAAGAGGGGGACCAGTAGGATGGAAGTAAAAGCCCGCTAATGCTGCAGCTTCTTCTGTTCCCTGTCACGTATCACGCAGTTTGATTTGCTAACGTGAGGCTTGGAGCACAGCTGGCAGGCAGCTGGACTGTGAAGAGGCAAGGCGGAGATCTAAGAGCCACAATCTTCTGAACTTCCAAGCAGAAAAACACCACAAACAAGATGTTTTACGCTGCCTGAAGAACGCTGTCGGAGGGAATGGGAGAGATTTGGAATTGGAGTTTGCTCTTGGATCTCTCTGTTATGGTGTGAATGCTTCCTGTGTAAAGGTGATTTTTGTGTGTAATCTTTCCTAAACATATGAATTGAGAGTCTCTGAAGCAACATCTGGAGAAGCCCCAAGAGAAAACTGTGCTTTCTGTCAGCACAAAGATCTGTTCATTCACCAGGTTCTGGGATTCAGGCAGAAAACAGCACTGTTCTCCCACTTCCATTCAGTGTGATTTCTTGTTAGTGTAGCATTTAGATTTCAACTCTTCCTTTTCTTCCAAGAACATTATCCAGCACCACAGTCACTGGTACTGAGAGACAAACCTTTCTAGGGAGATTTACACCCTGGTTGTGCCTCCTATTATCATTCAGCCACAGGAGCTGTTGTCAGTGCTTCCAGCCCTCAGTCTCTGCTGCATCAACGCACACATGGCATGTGACTTAAAGAGCTTCCACACTCCAATATGTGCAGTCCCCATCCTAATGAAGTCTTGAGGCTGTCTCCATTGGTAGGGTCAGTGTAATGGTCAGAGATGAGTGTTGGGAGGGGGAGGTAGGGAAGAGTGAGGAATTCTGGTTTATCACATCTGTATGTGTCACCAACATTGGGCTGTAACTTAGAAGCACAAGGAATATGGATTGAGAGTGAACTTCTTGAGGACAACCAGTCTTAACATTGTTTTGTTAGGTGACTTTTGAGCTGGTTCAAGCTGGGTGGTAAAAGTCCTTGTGTTTTCTTCCTGCATTCCTGCCCTGCCTGTTTATTACCTGCTGCTTCCATGGGCGTTCCTGACTTTGATTTCCGTGTGGTGACATCTCCCGGGTCAGAGCAGGAGGCTTGGCTGGGCTGGTGTGTGCCCTGAGCCTGTGTACACTGCAACTCATACACTATCGAATGCCTGCAAATGTGCAGGACCTCAGTGTGTGCAGGGACACGCTGCCTCCTTTTCTTTGCAGGCTAAAGATAAGCTAATGCTTGTGTGTGCCTATGCAGTGTCCAGGGTCTGTGGCGTGTCAGGCTTAGGGTGCCAGATTGTCTTTCTTTCTACCAGAATGTTTCTGCTTTAATTTGGGAGACATGGTGGGAACCAAGAGCATCTTGCTTCTGACCATCCTGCTGCTGGTATCCTGGCTCTGTCAGACCCCAACTCCTGCAGGGACTAAATCAGCACTGACACAGCACCAGGAGCTGCTCTGGGGTCAGGAGCTGTGTAAGGTGCCTTTGGCACCAGGCTGGGAGGTGCCAACCCTTTTGTTGTGCAATTAAACCATGCCATAAACTCTTTAGCTCAGCAAGGGAGGGGCAGGAGGGACTCCTGCTCATTGCCTTCTTCCTTGTCTGATTTCACATTTCTCATGTCACCCTTGGAATACTTTGATAGTGATCCAGAGCCTTGGTGTGAACCAGTGCTATTTAGATGCCTTTTAATGAGATCGAAGAACTGGTGACTTTTAAAAGGGTATTGGCATGATTTGCATGCCATTCATAGAATCACAGACTGGTTTGGGTTGGAAAGGACCTTAAGGATCATCCAGTTCCAACCCCCCTGCCATAAGCAGGGACACCTCACACTAAACCATGCCACCCAAGGCTCTGTCCAACCTGGCCCTGAACACTGCCAGGGATGGAGCACTCACAACCTCCCTGACCAACCCATTCCAGTTCCTCACCACCCTCACAGGAAAGAATTTCTTCCTTATATCCAATCTAAACCTCCCCTGTTTAAGTTTGAACCTGTTACCCCTTGTCCTATCACTACAGTCCCTAATGTAGAGCCCATCTACAGCATCCCTGTAGCCCCTTTCAGATACTGGAAGGCTGCTCTGAGGTCTCCACGCAGCCTTCTCTTCCCCAGGCTGAACAGCCCCAACTTTCCCAGCCTGTCTTCGTATGGGAGATGCTCCAGTCCCCTGATCATCCTCGTGGCCTCCTCTGCACTTGTTCCAACAGCTCCATGTCCTTTTTATGTTGAGGACACCAGAACTGCACACAAGGCTCCAGGTGAGGTCTCACGAGAGCTGAGTAGAGGGGCAGTTGTGATAGCTTACAACATCTGTTTAATCTTAGTCATAAAAACATAGGATAATAGAATCCCAGAAAGGTTTGGGTTGTAAAGGGACCTTAAAGCTCATCCTGTTCCAACCCCTGCCACAGGCAGGGATACCTTCCACTAGAGCAGGTTGCTCCAACCCCTGTCCAACCTGGCCTTGAGCACTACCAGGGATGGGGCAGCCGTAGATGTGGCAGTCATATCTATTTTGGATCAAATTGATGCATGGCTTCCAAAGAAGCCATTAAATCCTGGACAGGTTATTGAGTGTGTTTAGTTTCCTGCATTTTGGATGTGTGGGGCAGGGATTCTCTTACAGATGAGTGCAGGCAGAGCTGTTCCACCAGAAATCCAGAACTGCAACCTGCTGCCTTTGGTTCTACAAGAGTTCTCCAGGCTCTCAGTTTATTGCAGTGCAATCCTGTTCTTCAACCCAATCACACACCACCTCGTGTGCCTTTTCTGCAGTGAGTTAATTCCTTTGTAACAGCAGAGAGAGCTCTGCAGTGGCAAATCTGGGTTTCACCGGATTCAACCATGCATTACTCCTGCTGAAGAACAGAAACAAAAAGGTAGTAACCAAACTCTCTGGGAAAAGGGGATTTGGTTTTCCTTAGTACATCTCAGAAGGGAAATACGATGAGGTTATCAGGGCCCCCTAAGGAGCATTCCTATGCTACCTCTGCGCAGTGCTGCAGCAGCATCCCCGCACTCCATCTCCAAACCACCAGTTTTTAGCTGTGGAGTGCTGCCATATACCCCAAATGACCCTTCACTGCACGAGTTTTACCAGAGCAGGGAATGAATGGGGCTGTGAGCTTTGTGCTGCAGCAGCACTTTCCACAAGCATTTAGAGCAGAGCAGAGTATGAGCAGTGCAGAGTTGCTGCCTGACACTGTCAAGATCACACAAATTCATTAATACAGTTCTAGATTAAGAAAGCAAATCATAGGACCAGCTAAGGGAGTTCTCTGTATCTAAGGTGTAATCTATCATTTTGCAGCACTAAATCCTTTGGGGCTCACCTTTCCCAGCAGAGCAGATGTAGGGATTTTTCTTTCATATCTCTGGATATTAAAGGTTTTTTCCCTAATGGTAAATAAAATGTTTTCCTAAGGAACAGGTACTGTATGCACATGAAGGCAGATCACGTATAAAATAGTCTTAAGTAGGGTATAAGAAGAAAATGCAGCTAATGAAAGTGATTGTTACAAGTGACTGTGCACTAAGATGTGTTGTAGAATCACAGCACAAGAGCATGGAAGGGACCTCAAGGATTATCTGGTCCAACCTTTCTAGGCAAAGCATAACCCAGACTAGATGTCCCAGCACCCTGTCCATGTGAATCTTAACAGCATTCAGCGCTGCGGAATCCACCACTTCCATAGGGAAATTATCCCAATGTCTGGTTGTTCTCATTGGGAAGTTTTCCTCTTGTGTCCAGTTGGAATCTCCCCAGCAGTAACTTGTACCCATTACCCCTTGTCTTTTCCATGTGACCCCTGGTTAAAAGGGAGTCTTGGTCATCTTTGTAGCCACCTTTTAAATACTGGAATTCCTTGATGAATGATGAATTCCTGTATCCCAGAAAACATGAAACAGCTCTGCCTGCACTCTTCCTTAAGAGAATCCCTGCCTAGCATAGCCTAAATGCAGTGAATTCAGAGTAGTCAATAACCTGTCCAGGATTTACTGGGACATTTTGGAAGCCATGCATCTCTGAGGCTTCTCCTCAAAGAGAGTTGTTATCAAAGTGAACTCTCCCATGGGTGATGATGGCTGAAAAAGACCTGGAACTGGGAATTCTGCACCTTCTGTTTGCTCCCCTGTGGGTGGGACCCTGTGCAGTGATCTGCACTGCCTCTGAATGGGAAGTGAGCCTGCCAAGAATGATCTCCTGGTCCATAATCTCCTTTTCCATGGTGTCCTCTCCCTTCTGAAGATAGATGGCTTCTGTTCAACACTCTCTGCTTGGGTTTTGCATAGTTCTCTGGGTTTGTCTCAGTCTTCTGTCCTTGGTGGAGTTGCTTTAGCCACTGTTGCATGTAGACAAGTCACTGAAACTTGAATTACCCAGACACAGAGTCTTTCTCCATTAATGTCCCATAATTATGGCCTGTGGGCATCTGTATCCTCAGTCGCAGTGCTAGAAATGTTAATGGGAAAAGCATCCTTGGTAAACAGAAAGAGATGTGTGAAGTCCTTGGAGCCTCATGTCCTCAAACAGGATTTGCCTTGTTCTGGGGGTCAGCTTGGGGGCTGATGTGGAGAAAGAAGGGTAAATGGAGAAGATGGGTTTGTTTCTGCTTTCAGCCATATAAAGGCTTGATGTTTTGTTCTGTCTTGCTTTATTTCACATCTTAAATATGGTTTTTGTTTGCCCTGTTTGCCTTCTGCCATGGAATGCAGACAGACCCAGGCTAATGTAGAGGAGAAGGTCATGTTCAGCTCAAAGGTCCCCTTTGTAGGTCTCCCTGGTGACAGGGTTTATGTTCAACTTGATAGCATTTTTGAGTGTAATGCAGATAGGGTTTGAATGCTTCAAGAGAGGAGTATGAAAACTTCAGGGCTGTTCTAGGCACCACGAGACAGAAGTATATTGATTTAGGAGGAAATCCCAAGGAGGAAATAGTTCTTGTCAACTGATTATTTGAAGTTATGGTTATGCTACTCTTGCAGATGTCTATAAATTACACTGCCAACAGTAGGCATCTGCCACTGTCACAGTGCTGTAGGTCATCCTTCCCCTTGTGTTTAGGCTGATGCTGAAGTGACTTATCTGCCATGCAGAGAGTGAGGGAGCATTTGGGAGTCAGGAGGAAGGCAGATTGTACTTGGGAGCCCTAGCATGGATAGGAAACAGGGGACATAGTGTGGAGCAGGGGGAAGCAGTGCCCAGCTCCCTGGCAAACAGGTACTGAGGCACCATATACAGGAAGGAGTAAGAGGCTCCTGGCCAAAAAGGGGTGCCCAGGAATGATACCATGACTTGAACTCTAACTTACTCCATGTTTTGATGTGCTAAATGCTCTTTTCACACTGGAATTCTGGACTTCCTTGAATTCTGTCTCCAAGTTGCTGTCTTTCCTTGCTCAATTCATGTGGAGATATTAGCTACTGAACCAGAGAGGTCATGTTGATTTGGGGGAGATTTTCCTACCTCATAACTTGCCTATAGTGCAGCATTTGAGGAGTTTAAGTTGGAATTAGCTGACATTTGCCTACTCTCCCAGGAATTCAGGAGTCTTTGAAGAGCAGCCCATCTATGTGGGCTGAAGGTAGTGAGCTCGGGGGATAATGGATTCTCTCTGGAAACCTCTGTGCTGATCCCTAAAACCAGGAGAGAAGGTTTGACATTGCTTACCATCACTGGGGACTTCTTTTTCGCCCCTGTCTTTCTTCTACTGGGTAGTTTGAGCTCAGAGTACAGAAGATAGATTGAAGTCTGATGAGGAAGATGAAAAAGATTGATTTTTCTTACCTTTACAGAAAAGGCCACAGATGGGTCTCTTCAGAGCGAAGACTGGACACTGAACATGGAGATCTGTGACATTATCAATGAGACAGAAGAAGGGTATGTGCTGCTTCAGCAAGCTTTGAAAGATTCATGACCGTGATCATCATCCAGTTGCACTCAGCATGGGAGGAGCGAGTCTGGGGGCAGATGCTCATAGTGTGAGCAACCTGCTTTAGTGGAAGGTGTCCCTGTCTGTGGTAGGGGATTGGAACTGGATGCGCTTTAAGGTCCCTTCCAGCCCAAACCATTCTATGATGAATATGGTTGCATGGATTGCTCAGTTCTCCTTAGCCATTTCAGAAAGCTGCTGTATGATGTAGCACTTTGTGGTCAGCATCTGCTTGGTATGAAAAGCACATTGTTGGAGAGGGTACTGAGCTTATTATGCTTTGGGGATTCTTTGTTTTCAGCAGCTGTATCTCTTTGCAGTGCCATTAATTCCAGCTATGTGCATGGAGACCTTCTCTGATACTCCTCCCTCAGCATCAGTAAAGCTGTGCTGCTTGCAGAACTGGTCACTGGTTTTATACCCTAGACCTTTGAGTAGCTGACAGTCTTTACTGCTTGATCAGCATCCTGCCTTTTTGAAGGCCTTGAATGTTGCTCTGGTCATGACTTCTGTGATACCTTGTCTCTTCCCATATTGCTGCGTGATCCTAGTTGGTAGCCAAGCAATCTGAAGTTAACACCTATGCTTATGTGCAGCTGGAAATGGAAAAGGGTTCCTTTCCCCACAATCTATGCCATGTGAAAAGCATGTCTGAGCCTGGTGTGTTTCTCCTTCAGCCCCAAGGATGCCATTCGAGCTCTGAAGAAGAGGCTGAATGGAAACAAGAACTACAGAGAGGTCATGCTGGCGCTGACGGTGAGTAGGGGCAGGCTGGAATGCCTTGAAAGGGCAGAACCCTTCTCTTTTGTCCTTTTGCTTTCCCTGGCAGTCTCTTCAATATACACACTATTTGCTTTAACAGCCACTGCTCTGCCCTTTTCTTCTCTCCAGTTGCCTCCTCTCCTCCCTGGGGACTGTTCCTGGCAGCTTTGCATAGCGTTTTTCTGACTCAGTTGATTCCTGGGTTTTTTCAGGGCTCTTACTCATCACAAGTACTGACTGAGGAAAGTTAAAGTAGCCCAAATGGGTCTGTGTACCCTTTGGGGATTTCTGTTCTCCTCTCATCACCCTGTGTCCAGCTGTTTCTCCACTCCAACAGCTACGGGCATATCTGCAAGTGAGAATGATGAACTTGCCAGATTTTCAGCTTCATAAGGAGCTGATGCACAATTTCCCTTGTGAATGGATCCCTGTAGGAGCCTAACACTCATTTCTGCTGATCTAATTTCACTCAATAAAGTGTAAATTACATTCTGAGCATTTAGGCAGCGCTGGGAAGGTGTGAAGTATTTTGCCAGTGACCTTTCCAGCTGATGGCTTTTGCCAGGGGTTTACTGAGCAGCACAGCACTCCTGAATGCACAGTGCTGGGCAGGGCTCTGCTGCAGCAGTAACTACATGGAGTTACACTGCTGTGGGTAGGGGACCTGTGTGATTCTATCACAGAGCTCTTGTTACGTCTCCCTGACAAAGCATAACTGTACTTTCAGTCTTCTTGCCCTTTCCTCTCCTGGATTGTCGTTTTGACAGATTACCAAAGCCCAAGCCATGAGCTTATCCACTGTGCAGGGAAGAGTGAAATTCATCAGGAATGAGTCCATGTCATCATGGCTGATGAAAGTAGCTGAAGTAGGGGAGTAATTACGGCCTCCTCAGCTACAGTCACAGTGGTTATTAGGCATGGCTGTAAGAAGTGACGCATTGGATTTATCTCCATGCTAATCATGTTCTTCAGAGGAAAAACCAACAGCTGTTCTTCCATGGCAGTTGAATGGCAAGTGGAAGGTGCCTCCAGCTAGGTTGCAGGGGGAAAAATGTGTCAAAGTATAACCTGTCAGAGCATTCACAAGGGAGTGTTTTGAATGAGTGAAGATCATTCACCTGAATTCCCAACTCTAAAACATGGCTTATAGCTCAGAGCAACTGGGCCCAGCTGTGTTCTGGGTACATAGGCAGTGGTGGAGTGCCACAGCACGGTATTATCTCACTGTGACAGGATGTCCTCTGTCTTAACTGCTCTTGATGTGATGCTGTGTACTTAGCTGCACAGCTGTGCAGGTTGGGAAGTTCTGCTTTGAAGAGGAAGAAGCTTTATGTTTCTTTATCTTGAAAAGAAGGTAGATCACAGAAGTGGCCAATATGGTAATGGTGAGTGAAGTACATCTAAACATGTGTGTAAAGAGGAAGCTTTCTGGTAAAACTGGAGAAGAATTAAGCCTGTAAGTATAGTTTCTCCTCTGTCTTCTTCTGCTCCCTTCAAAAAGAGAAGAAAACCCCCTTTAAAGAGAAAACACCTTTAAAGAGAAGAAAACCCCCAAAATGAGAAACCAAGCACATAGTTGCTGTGTGTGTGATCAAGCTTTGCACCAGCAATGAATGTTTTCCTCTGTGTGTGTAGGTGTTGGAGACCTGTGTGAAGAACTGCGGCCATCGCTTTCACGTCTTGGTGGCAAACCGTGACTTCATCGATGGTGTTCTGGTGAAAATCATCTCACCCAAGAATAACCCCCCCACTATTGTCCAGGATAAAGTATTAGCCCTGATTCAGGTACACAGCCTCCATACATTGCTGCCTGAAATAAGGACTCTCTGCTTCAGTGTTAAACATGCTGTCATCATTAGAAATGTGGCAAGGTTTCGTGTATAAAGACAATATATCCAGATTGGCAGGGAAGAGCAGACGTGCTCCTATGTATCTGGGTTCTGATTAGAGAACTCTAAAGCAAGAGGACTTCATAGAAGAGAAATGGATAGATTGGCAATTTAAGAGTCCCATCTAGAAGATGGAGACTTGCTTGTTGTCCTCTTAAGGCTGGGAAATCTTAGAGGATCGTGGTTTTGCTGTCAGTTTTGGAACCTTTCTGTGTCTGTTCCCCTGACCGTAAAATGGAGTTGTTTCCCTCCATTAGAAAGCATTCTGAATCCTTTTTCATGATGGTTATAGAAAAGTAAATGACCATATAGGAGTTAAAATGGGTTCTGGTGTCTTTTCTCTGGTTATTGTGCAGTGAAAGTGCACTGTCAGATCCTTGCCTGCAGTGGGGAAGTTCAGACATAGGCCTGTCTGCCACTTCTCCTTCTGTGCAGCATAACAATAAACAGCCATGTTAATTCCACAACCCATTAGCAACACATGAGGGAACACTGGTGCCTGCCTGGAGGAAATCTGACAATTATAGGAAGCTTTATCACTAAGCTTCTACAGACGATTGCATACACCAGAGACTAAAAGATGCTGTGTATTTAAAATGATACAAACCTGCTGCAGTGTTTCTTGTGGGAAGGTATTTACAAATGCACAGCATAGTTTTCCCAATGTACTTCTGATTTTTGTGGCAAAGCGTGCAGTTGAATTTCTGCTGGGTAATTTGTTATTTGGATACCCAGATAGGACATCATTGGAGCATGACGATGTAAATAAGTGATTTCCAAGCAGGAAATAGGCAGAGAGGGGGAATTAGGTGGGTGTTGCATTGGGATCTGTGTCTGTCCTTTTATTTCTGGTCTCTCATCTGAAAGCTATCTAAAGAAATGGCACAAAATTAGTGATTATTAAAAGCTATTCTTGTGCATCTGACTGAGCTCTCAGATATCTGCCTGCTTTAGTGGGAGAGCTGATGCATGCAGTGACCAGGAGATGAGGTTAAATCCTGCCCCATAAAGAGAAACTCTGCATGTTTCCCTGCTGTTTGTTAGTGTTTTAAAGAATGCTGGTTATGCTGCATCCTGCATTTAAATGGATTACCAGTCATCAATGTTACTGAGATTGAAGTGTTTGTAACATAACCAAAAAGCCCCAGTCATTGTCTCAGTGTGTTAAATAGAGCTTTATCTGTGTAGACTCAGTGCCGTAGAGCTAAAAGCCTCACTATGGGCTTTTGGTATAAAAAGCCTGGGAATGATGGAAGCTGCCTGTGGGTGGGTTCTGTTAGCATCTCTAACTGGAGGTGGTGGGACTTTGTTTTCCAGATTGCCTGACAAGTTAGGAGAAGATTGCAGTCACTTATCCCGAGTGCCTTGTGGATGCACACCCCCAAAATACCCTTAGCTTAGACTTTGCTCTTCAGAGCTCCAGCCCCATTCCACGGGCCTGATCTGTCTGTTCTGCTTCACTGACATTACATTTATCCCCTTCTTTTACAATTTGATATCAGGGAATTAATAAGAACAGAAATGAGAGGATCAACAGCACGCACTTGTACAAACAGCATGTCTCTAGCCATGCAGCTCTTGTGCTCCTGGGCCTTTCCATAGCAAGGGTAGATAAACTGCCATCCAATTCCTTATCTAGAGACTTGACTGTTTTGAGATGTTGACCATCTTGTGTTTCACTTTCTCAACCCATTTCCCAATGTACATGAATTAGCATGTATTAGATGCTGCTTATTTAGCTTTCTTCAACCTTGTTAAAAGGCCTTGGATGTATTCCTTATTGCTTTACCTCTGGTAAGAACTTCAGTATCACCTCAGAGTTCCACCTTACAGCCCATAGCTGAGCGCTGTCATGAGAGATGAAACATGGGGAGACTTTTGAGGGTACCTGTGTTGATTTTCCCAGTGTCCCACACCTTTTGCCTTGGGATGGTCACTGATTTAAGGGCCAGATTTGCAACGATGTTTATTGAGCCTGTTTGGGCACACTGATGTGAGATTTATACAGCAGCATCCTTAAATATCTAGCCCTGATAGTGTGGCCTAAAGTCTTAGAAGGTCTGAATTCAATCTCACCTCTGTCATATGCTTGTTTGGACAATGGGTAATGCTCCTAAGCTCTGTGTGTAGCTCCTTATCTGCAAAGTAAAGCTAATATTACTGTTGCCTAGTTGAATTATAAGTTGTCTAGGACAGGGATTGTCTTACAATGTGTATAGACAGCACTTAGGACAGTAGTGTCCAGACCTGCTCATGACCTCTGAGAGACACCCTAAAGTAGATAATGCTCCCAGTGCAGGCAAGGAAGAATACAAATGACAGTGTCTCCTTTCTCCAGGGAAGAGAGCTGCGGAAGAGAGAATATATTAAACAGGTAGAGTGCAAATGAAGCGAGTTCACTGTCATTTGTACCTGCAACGAAATCTATAGGAAGGCAGTGAAAGAGGACACATCAGTGCATCCTCCTGGACAAACGAAGCTCATTAAAAGTAGGGTGCAGCAACCCAGCGTAGTCTTGCCTCTAAGTTTCATGAGAGTGATTACTGACTAAAGCATCCCTTGCTTAACATTTTTCCCTCTTATTTGCAAATAGAGTTGAAGTGGGGGACACATTATGTAGAAGCATCACTCAGATGGCTTCTTATGTAAATTGAAAATGCAGAGAGAGTGCCAGGGTAGAGTTACTCTTGTAGTCAATATCTCCGTCAGAATTAGGGATGGCTTGGAAGGTCAGCTCCAAGGAAACAGAATGGCTCTTTGCAGTCACTGCTGTTTTCTCTGGCTCAAGTAGTGCTGTTTAGACATGCACTGCAGCAGCACTCTTGATGCACTCAATTTACCCTTTACAAAGCTGAAAAGCAAACCCAGAATTATTGGTTTGCAACTGATAATGGATTGTCTCCTGGGCCCATAGGTTAGGAAATGCTCTTTCTTAGAATTGAACTGGATAGGAATAGAATCCCTATTCCTAGATATTAATATTATTTCTTTCCTTGCTTTGCTATCTTTGATTTCTCTCCTCTTAGATAGAAAAAGTGGTTAAATACAGCTTTTAAAGTAAAAATAGTCCAAAGAACTAGTGCAAAAGTGATGACTAAATGAATTAAGTTCAGAGCCCACACACACGTCTCGCAGCAGTTCTGGATCCAGAACTGATACTCTGCCTCACATATGTGGGGGTTTGTGGATTGCTTCGTTTTGAGTTGAGTCATAATATTGCAATTTTTCCTTCCTCTCCATTTTTAATACCTGGCTAATTTCCAGCTCAAGTGAAAGGGGGAGAGGCTTTCAAGGTATCATGCTCCTAGCTGCTCCATGAGTATGGGAGGCTGGCTAGGGAAGAGGAGCACTTAGTAGTTCCACTGAAGGAAAAGCTCCAATGTGAATTCAGGTCTCTTTAGACACCAGAGAATTCATGCAGGAGAGATGATACAACTCTACTTTAAACTTGCTCTTTCTGACACACTGGGGTGTCTGAGTGTTGGCTATGCTCTGTAAGAACCCAGCCTTCATTATCTCTCATGGGACTGTATGTTTCACATTATAAGAACCTCAGAAACTACCTTTTTGAATCTAAATTTGGTCCAGATGAAATACTGAAGAAAACTTGACAGCTCTGATTTGCATTTGACACCAAATGAGGATGTTCCCTAAAGTGAGTATTGACCTCAGATTATTGGATAACATTATGAATTCTGCTTAGATCCATTTAGTCTTTCACATCAGACTTTTTCTGGTGAGTCATTGACCATAGAAGATGCAAGAAAAGATCAGCATGCAGTCACACAGCAGAGGAGATTGGTAGAGGCTTTCATTTGCATTTACAGATTCTGATGATGTCAGGGGCTAGACACAGCCACTGGGTTCCTATTTATGTTTGAATGCAATGTGTACGTGACTGTCTTAATATTTGCAGGATCTTTAAGATCAGGTCTAATGGTTACAGCTTCCCTTTGAAGCTGAAATACATGAAAGCTTTTTATAGCCGGTATCTGAGGTCAGGGTGGAGCTGGAACTGCATTTGGAAGGTTTATGGATAATCCCTCCTGTTTTCCAGGCTTGGGCTGATGCCTTTCGAAGTAGCCCTGATTTAACTGGAGTAGTGCATATTTATGAAGAACTCAAGAGGAAAGGCATCGAGTTTCCCATGGCAGATCTTGATGCTCTGTCTCCAATACACACACCACAGAGGGTAAGCTGCAGCTTTGCAATTCCAGGGATATTTTCCCAAGATGTCTAAATAATTTGATAATTTCTCTTCTTTCCCTTCCTGTTTTGCCAAATTTGGCTCATTTACTTTCTCCTGAAGGGACTCTTTCAATAGTCAAAGGTTATGCAGGAGAAGCATGATACAGCTGCATTTGACAGGCTGATGAGCTAATGGTATCTCCTCCCTTGGGTCAAACATCAGTCTGAGATGAGAAAAGGGCTTGGAGAGGATTGTATATCTCTTTTGTACCACAAAACCACCAGACAAATGCAGCTAATTTGTTCTGAGAGATTCCAGCAGGATATATGGTAGTGGTTTTCCTTCTTTTGCTCCAAAATATGGTCATTTCTGCTGTGATAACCCTAAACTGAGGCAAGCCTGGCTTCTAAAGATGTACAGAGTCAGAATCTCTCCCTGATCCTATGGTAATGTGAGATCTTTGCACTCTGAAAAGTTGGGTCTGGAAAGTTGACAGAAGTGCTGTTAGGAAGTAACTTAATGATCACAGGTGTTCTGATTATTCACTCTGAAAGCTGAAGTTAATGAATCTTTGAAGTGGTAAATGCAAGTGATCAAGGACTGAAAGATTACAATTCTTGTGTCAAGATTAATTACAGTCAGTGTCTACACATCACATTTTATAAGCAACTCTGGGTGTAAAATGATTTGTAATTATTTCTCTTTGGCTCTTGTTTTTATTTTGCTTCTCACTTGTAAAGCTGAAATGACTTAAATCCAGGTGGGTTGGGTTGAAAAAGTACAGGCACAGGGTTTTGTTGTAGCTGCCTGTTTATGGGCTGGCCTGCCGGTCTCTTCTGAAGCTCTGCTGACCTTTTCCACAAGGTGCAGTTATGTTCTATATTTGAGCATAGTTGGCCTGAGGTTGCTGACAAAGCAAGTGCTGTCACAATGCAGCTTTTGAACTCCTGTCTTTCTGATGTGGCAGAGTGTCCCTGAAGTTGATCCTGCAGCAAATATGCACAATTTCCAGCCTCAGCAAAGGATGAGCACCAGTTCTTATTCGTCATCTTCTCCGACAGCATATTCTCCTCAGGCCCCAGCTTTGAATGTGACTGGTCCCATCACTGCTAATTCCGAACAGGTATTGGGATTATGATGATTCTTTTGAGTGAGACTCTCAGCAGATCGAATTAGAAACCAGTTTGCAGAGGAACCTTCATTTTAACTCTTTTGACTTTGATTGCCTCCTAGCTTGGGTTCTACTTACTAATCTTTCCTCCTGTTACACTGTGAAATCTGGGCTTTCAGTTGGGATGTGTGGCTAATGGCAGTTACAAAACTGGCCAATCTGATAAACCACTCCACTGAGCAGCTGTGCTGTAGCTTAGCAGTGATTTGTCTTATCCCCCCCCTCCTTTAAAGGCACAGAATGTCTTGCAGATACAGGCAATCTAATGGGAGTTAAGTCTGCATCCCTAGAGCCCATGCAGTGCCATGATACAGGATTTCCTTTTCCCTCTGCAAAAATAACTTCAGAGCCCAAGATCCTGCTCAAAGTTGTGCATCTTTCGCCATACCTGAGTGAAGTACTGCAAACAGGGTCTGGTTTTAGCTGGTTTCAGTTGTTTCCCTTCCATACAAACATAGCACGTGTGGGGCTGTAATGACAATGAGTGGCTCCACAAAGTTATCTGTTTTCTGTTGCTTTTCTATAACTCTCCTCTGGGTAAACTTCTCATTTTTACAGTTTTTCTCCAGCTAGAATGTCTGGAGCCTCAGATATGAAGTCAGAGGTATCCCAGAGTCAGCTAATGAAGGTGATCTGCTTAAACCAACTGATCATGCAGTGTTCTGCTATCTTTTTACTCCAATTCAGATTGCCCGGCTGCGCAGTGAGCTGGATATTGTCCGTGGGAACACAAAAGTGATGTCTGAAATGCTGACAGAAATGGTACCTGGACAAGAGGATTCCTCAGACCTTGAGTTACTCCAGGTAAGAGTTTCCTAGGAAATATGATCCTGATCTTTCTGTGCTTGATTTGGGGGGTGTGTTTTATTGCAGCTTACTTTACTGCCTTGGTTTGCCTGGTTTACATAATGAATGTGGGCTGTGTTTGACCCTGCTTAGACTCATCACTTGATGTTCTTCATTTGTTAGAGCTTCCGGTGACAAGGATTTCCTAATTTCCCTTGGAATTTGGTCCAGGGCTTTCTTTGTGTAGCTAGAAATCCTTCCCAGTGTTGAATATCAAGTCTCCTTTACCAGAAAACAGCTTAGAATTGCCATAAGCCCTGTAAGCCCTGAGCATTTCTGCTTCTCTTACATCTTCTATCATCACTCAGTGTCAAAATATTCCAAGTCATTATGCAGGAAAAAACCACTCTGTGTTTCCAGCTGGACTAAACATTACCCAAAGGTCTGTGGATTCTCTGCCACTTGAAATCTTGCATATGAACTAAGTGTCTTTCCAGAAGATGTGCTGCAGCTTCTCCTGAACGTAGTGTCTTAAGACAGTGCTTGGATGAAGCTTCATACTGTCCAGAGGGTCAGCTGGGGAATCAGATGGATTTCTTCAGTGGAAAGGCTCAATTCAGTGCAGCATTTAGCATCTCAGGAGGAAAAGCAGTATAAACTGAGCTCATGTCTCAGGCTTTATACATGTTTCCCTACGCCAGTGGTAGTGGGATGGTCTTTTGGCTGAGGAAAGTAATGCGGTACCACGTGCAACACAGATGAGGAATACTGTGAGCTAGCATTCCAGCTGCTGCCCTTACCATGGTATTTGCTTTTCCATAGCTTCAGAAATAGGCTTCTGTTTTGAGCCTCTGGCAGGGAGGGTGGGCTCCCACAGCAGTACATTTGGAGGAAGGCAGGGAATTGCTCTCTGTGATACATCAGTGTTTGAAATCCATCCAAAAACTGGTCTCTCCCATACAGCGGCATTGTGTGTTTGTCTTAGAGCCATGATGGCAGCTGATGAGAGGCTTTGCAATAAAGAGCCTTTCAGTTACTGCCCATTTGGGTCGGGCTGCTCAAAACAAAAGAAGCTTCCAGGAAACCACGACAGACAGAGCAGCACAGAACAGTTTGCTTGCATTCAGGAACAGCTCCTAACATCTTGACAGTGTAACCTTACAGCATAGCTTTAAGGTGAAAGACCTTGATCATAAAACGGAGTGACAGCAAGGATTCTTTATTCCAACTGCTTCCCTCCTTTGACTGAAATCATCCTAAATCTGAATCACAGAGCTGGGGAGAACCTGGTTTTGCTACCAAAGGCTGGTTAGTCTTTTGAAAGCCATAAGCTGGGTGCTGCATGTGAGGAGTCCTTGCTTTGAGGTTTATATAGCCCTCTCCTACTTAAATAATTCCTGACATTTTCTCCTACAATCAAATGTAAACAGCTTGCTGGAGAGCCAGCTCTGAGCAGAATAGATAGGTACTGTCATCCCGCTCGGAAAGGCAGCAAACAAACCTCTGAAATGTCACAATCTGCTTCGCAAGTGATGGGATCAAAACTGACATTGGAGAACACATTCCTCAAGCTGTTAAGGCAGCTGGATTGTACTAGGTGAAATTTATCCAGAGCTTAGGATGTCAGACCAAGGAAGGAAAACAAACACGTTTTTGCTTTCATCCCCAAGGTTGTGTACCAACAAGTCAGCCTTGGTTAGGGCTGCGTTTTTGCTGTGAAGAGAAGCAGGGAGGGGGTAGAAGGTGACAGAGGGACATGCTTCAGTTGGAATGTCAGTGCTTATTGAAATAAAACTGTGGGGCCTCATCAGTGGTGCTGTGCCATATGGCACGTTCCTTCTTGTAGTTCCTCCTCAACAGACCGGTTTTGATCTTAGGTCTTGAGGACTTTCAGGAATAAAGAATTCTGCTGAATGATCCTGCCCCTCTACTCTGTTCTTGTGAGACCTCACCTGGAGCCTTGTGTGCAGTTCTGGTGTCCTCAACATAAAAAGGACATGGAGCTGTTGGAACAAGTCCAGAGAAGGCCACGAGGATGATCAGGGGATTGGAGCATCTCCCATACGAAGACAGGCTGGGAAAGTTGGGGCTGTTCAGCCTGGGGAAGAGAAGGCTGCGTGGAGACCTCAGAGCAGCCTTCCAGTATCTGAAGGGGGCCTATAGGGATGCTGGGGAGGGACTCTTCATTAGGGACTGTAGTGACAGGACAAGGGGTAATGGGTTCAAACTTAAAGAGGGGGTGTTTAGATTGGATATAAGGAAGAAATTCTTTCCTGTGAGGGTGGTGAGGCACAGGAATGGGTTGGCCAGGGAGGTTGTGAGTGCTCCATCCCTGGCAGTGTTCAAGGCCAGGTTGGACAAAGACTTGGGTGGCATGGTTTAGTGTGAGGTGTCCCTGCTTATGGCAGGGAGTTGGGATGATCTTAAGGTCCTTTCCAACCCAAACTATTCTGTGATTCTATGATTTGTGATGGAAGAGGTGTCCTGGAAGCAAGAGAACTCATGGTTTAGGCAAAGTCAAATCTACGTTTCTTGGCATGGAAGACTTCTGAAATAAACACCCTTGCTATATATCCTTTAACATTTTCTTCTGAAACTCCACACTGCCTCTTTGCAGTCTCTTGTCTGGAGACTTGCTCAGTTGAAGGGAATGTTTCTGTGTGTAGTTCAGCAATGAAGTGTGTGTGAAGGCCTCATCTTTTCATACTCCTGCTCCTTGCTTTGTTCACCCTCATGTTCTCAGTGGTTGGTACGTTCTTTGTCCCCAACATTCAGGGCTACTGCAAGTGACTTTCCCTACTTGTCTATCTTTCAGTTTCTAAAGATGCTATTGCCAAAAAAAGGCAGATTGAATTTTCCTTGAAAGCTCCCTTCTGGAAAGCTGTTGTATTAACATGTTTTATCCTTACACCCCATCACTAAAATACAGATATTTATTTATTGAAGTGCTCAGAATTCAAGAAGAATCAGGATGTTGAATTGTAAATAGGCTCTCAAGGTTTTATGCCATCGGCTCTTGAAGGGTGTTTGATTAGATGTGCTTTTGGGTGACATTTAATCATGCAAAGATAAACTTGTCTTAGTGTTTCTCAGCTGGGGGACATGTTTGGCTGTGAACAGAGCTTATTGCTAGCTGTTTATCACAATGTGTGTGCACAATGCGTTGCTCCTAGGAGCTGAACCGGACCTGTAGAGCAATGCAGCAGAGAATTGTGGAGCTTATCTCACGAGTGTCCAATGAAGAAGTCACAGAGGAGCTGCTGCATGTGAATGATGATTTAAATAATGTTTTCCTCCGATATGAAAGGTGGGCACCTTTTCCTGCAACTGTTTACATTCAGTCTGGGTTTTCACTGTGTGTAAAATAGGTCAGTTGACAAGAGCTGGCCAACGGGGCCAGTGGTCCAATATAACAAAATGCAGAGAACCAAAGCACAGAAGGCATTTGCGAAGTCTTTTTATGGTCTTTTATGGTAAAATTCCCATTTCAGTTGGTTCTTTTAATACTGTGATTTGGGTTTTTTGTCCTGGCCCCTGAATTTCTGTGGGGTGTATCCATAAGATTCAGGGCAACCTTGTGCAGAACTCTCTGAACTAGCAGAGACTTCAGTCTGCAAGTCCCTGTTGTGCAGTGCTGTGCAGATGTAGGTGTGTGGGACCCAAAACAGCACAGCCACAGTCACTAGTTCTGCTTGCTGGCTTGGGATCTGCACAAATGCTTGTACTGCTTAGAGAGGCTCCTATGAGCTCTCTGTTTTCTGATCTCTGAGCTTTCTAGTTCCAGTGGTGGTGCAAGGGGAGCTGTCTGAGGTGGGCCTGACCTTCATGCATGTAAGGGTTTAGGTTTTAAGTTAACACTTAAAATCTCAGAGAAAATATTGGGCAGAGCTGGGCTGCAGGAATCATCCCCATGGGTCACAGGACTTGGGACACATTAGACAAAGGCGCTGTCAGGCACATCTGCTGCAGTAGGTGACACGTGATGGAGCAGGCTTGGGAAAGTTTAATCTTCCCCTTAATGACAGGCCTGGAGTGTGAGGCACTAAAGAGCACCCTTTGTTCCTTGCTCTTAGCACAGGGCTTTGTTTCTGAAGCCTTTAAAAAGAAATAAGACTCTAGATCTGTGAAGCTGAGCTGTCACAGCGAAGGCTGGAGAGAAGACTTCAGTGGCCTCGATTTTTTTTGTCTTTGATTTAGTTGCTCAGAGGAGATCAGGGCAAACTTTGAAACAAATGCTGGCTTTTCAAGTGAAATGATGTGTGTTTCATGCACGAGCATGATTCTGCAAGTGGCAAAGTGTAACTGTCACTAAGGCTTAGTCTGTTCACCCTTATTCTCCTCCATCTGTGCCTTTGCTGACTGGGGCTAATGTGTTTGTAGTCATTATACACTGAAAGGTGAGCTGAGTGATGTTAGCAAGCTGTTTGTGCTGGAATTGCTGCACTGGTTTGAATGTTTCCATAAATCCCAGTTCGTCCTCTGCTATTCCAGTGGCTTCACATTCATCACACTGATTTCTAGTCTGGGTACCAAGCTCTGTCAGTGATTCAAGCAGGAGCTCTAGCCTTCGCTGGGGAAGCTTTGGCTGTAAACCAGTGTGTGGTTCATAAGCCTTTTGGTGAGAAGTATGAGGTGGGAGGTGTCTCAGGTCTCCAGCTAAGGGAGCTGGATTTCCAGTAATAGTAGACACCCACAGTTTCCTAAAATTGAAAATTGGGCTTCAGTTTGGTATTGCTGCCTTTGAAATCTGCATTTCCCTCTGTTACATCAAGAAAAGGTTTTAGTTTGCTTGAGATTCCCTGTTGTATTTTGTCCATCTGGGAGAAAACCCACAGGATTATATTAATATCATGGTTTTAGTGGAAAGAGAGGTTGCATGTGAAACTGCTTTTAAATGAGGGAAAAGTCAAATGGCTTAGAGTCATCATGATGCTCTTCCTGGTAAGGAAGGAGAATGAAAATGCCTCAGACAGGCACTGGGAGGAAGGCAGTTCTGCTTTTTGACTTCATGAAAGCTGGGGTCAGGTTTGCAGCCCCAAATACCCATCTGGCTGGGGAAGTAGAGAAGAGACCAGATCTTGCCTTTCTTCTTCCCCTAAGTAGCATGAGTGTTTTCATGCAGCATCATTACTTTTCATTCTTGGAAAGGACCAACCTATCTGCACGTAGGTTTTGACAGGCTTTGACCTAGGCTTTTAAGGGATGAATCTGCTCATTATTGTTTGTCTTGCCATGTGCTGCCTGGGCAGGGCTGTGCCCTAACCTGCATACGGCTTCTCATTTACATCGATTGCAGCAAGAGGGAGCTGTTAAGTGGGAGTCAGCCTTGCTGCCGTGCTCAGCTTATTTAGCAGGGAGCATCAATCTTGCTGCAGTTCCTCCTGTCCCTTGGCTAACAGAATAGGCTGTCATGAAGCACTTAATGGAAGAAAAACAACCCAAACAGCCCAAACCAAAGACAAATCCTACAGTGTTTTCCAGGCTTATGTGTGCAGCAAGATGAGATTAGTCAGTTTAATATCCCCATTTGCCAAGAACGAAACTTCTGCATCTGTCCTCCCTTTGTCCTGGCTTGCAGTTAACACTTCCAGGGTTCCTTCTTGAACCAGCAAAAGCAGAGTTCAGTGTTGTGGCTTTGTTAAACTTGTGGTTTTCACTGTTTATTGGTGGTCTTGATAATCCATGTTGGTTTTTTGTTGTTTTTCTGAACAGATTTGAGCGCTACAGGTCGGGACGTTCAACACAGAATGCCAGCAATGGAGTAAGTACCTAACTCCATTTATTATATCTGCAGTTCGCACCATGCTAATATCACTGGGATCAGACGTTTTGCCTCTCCAGCCCTCTCTTCTGCCTGTAATGGTGAAGTGGATACAAGAAAAAGAGCCTAAGGATGTGCAAACCACAAGTGACAGCCTTTAGCTCAGGAAGCCACTCCGCTAAAACATCTCTGTGTTTACAGTCCTCAATGGGGTTTCTTCCTTCTAACTTTTATGCATGCTTTTGAGTCCATGTGTACTTTAGGCATTCATAATGCCTTTAAGTAGTGAGTTCCACAGATTCACTATACATTTTTATGTACTTGTGGGGGTATTTAGTAACTATTTTGCTTACATTTGATCACTGTGTCTTACAATGCCACTATGCAGGTTAATTTTCTTAATGCTACTCATAAGTTTAAGAACTTTCAGCAGCCTCTTAGCAAGCTGAAGAATTACAGTTCTTATTATTCATTCAATGTTCAAGATCCGAGTTTGTGGTGCATTCTTATGTGTCACTATTACATTTACTGTTCTGCCTTCTTCTAACCATTTCCTCTGTTTACTTTGCCTTTTGATGGCTGTTCCACTGCAGACTGATGCAAACTCCAGCACAGGCTCTGCATGGTAACTTCAGCCACAACAAAGAAGCTTTGCTTCTGAAAGCAGTATATACCTAATCTGGAAGATGGCAGCAAACTCAGTTTGACTTAGCTATGTTGCTGGCCTGGTCCTAAAAGAGGTGGAGAGCACAGAGGTATCAACTAAATCTGAAGAGATTTGATGACCTCCAGGAGAGTTTCTGGCTGTGCTGAGCAGTCAAACTGAGGGTTTTTTTGGTGGCTGACCCTCCTTATTCTGCATTTATCACTGTAGTATCCAAGAGACTGGCCCATTTGGCAGTGTGCAAGGAAGCACCCATTATGTTTTGGTGTTGCACTGCAAGAAGAACCCTCTGCCATGCGTAAATTGCTTTGTTTCTCGTGTCCCAACAGGTACTGAATGAGGTGACAGAAGATAACTTAATAGATCTGGGTCCTGGCTCTCCAGCTGTAGTGAGCCCAATGGTTGGAAACTCAGCTCCCCCATCTTCACTTTCTTCACAGCTTGCAGGGCTTGGTGAGTACCTGATCTGAAGAGTGCTGATGAGCACCAGGCTCAATACATGAACTTTTCCAAACTCTTGACAGTCTGTGGGTCTTGACTATCATGTGCAGGCTGCTGGGCAACGTGTGCAGTTCTGGTGTCCTCAACATAAAAAGGACATGGAGCTGTTGGAACAAGTGCAGAGGAGGCCACGAGGATGATCAGGGGACTGGAGCATCTCCCATACGAAGACAGGCTGGGAAGTTGGGACTGTTCTGCCTGGGGAAGAGAAGGCTGCGTGGAGACCCCAGTGCAGCCTTCCAGTATCTGAAGGGGGCCTATAGGGATGCTGGGGAGGGACTCTTCATTAGGGACTGTAGTGACAGGACAAGGGGTAACGGGTTCAAACTTAAACAGGGGAGGTTTAGATTGGATATAAGGAAGAAATTCTTTCCTGTGAGGGTGGTGAGGCACAGGAATGGGTTGGCCAGGGAGGTTGAGTGCTCCATCCCTGGCAGTGTTCAAGGCCAGGTTGGATGAAGCATTGGGTGGCATGGTTTAGTGTGAAGTGTCCCTGCCCATGGCAGGGGGGCTGGAACTGGATGATCTTAAGGTCCTTTCCAACGCTAACTATTCTGTGATTCTATGACTGCAGGAGCAAGTCTGGCAGTTGCTGAGGTTGCTGTGACCAATGTGAACACCTTATTGTGAATGTTCTTGATTCCTTTCCTACAAATAATACTTGAAATCTTTGGGTGAAAGGCTTTATGAAACTATTAAGTGTTTTAAATGAAATCAAACCAAAGATTGCTTGATAGGATCACTCGATTTGACTGAAGGTTCTCCACCTCTTTCAGCACTGCACCAGTATCCTATCACTTGACTTGAAACTGTTGGTTTCACAGTCAGTAGCTGAGAGAACATTGTGGCAAGACTAATATCCATGCCCAAAATCTTGGACCATGTTAGTGAATGGGGTGGGCAGCAGATGCACACCAGTTCCCAAATGTTGTCTTCTCAATGAGGAATACTTATGGTGTGATGCTTCCAGGAGGAATAAGACAATCTCTACGTTTGGTTTTTTAAGAGATGCATGATTAGCAGCCTCCATCCTCTTCTGGACAGAACTTGAGTGCTGCAACTGTAAACTAGATGGTATCTATAGCTGTCCTGTGTTGTTAATGACATCCTCTGTACCCTGTATAGTCATGGCAGCAGGGCTTGCATATGGTTTGTTGCTTCACTGCTTTCCTTTCTGTGCTTCTGGTTGCAGACTTGGGTACAAACAGCGTCAGCGGCACACTCAGCTCTCTCCAGCACTCGAATCCTCGTGATGACTTCGACATGTTTGCACAGACAAGAGGCAGTTCCTTGGCTGAGCAGCGAAAGAAGTACGTGGAGTTTGTCTTTAGCACTGTTTGAGTCATGGGGTTGCTGTTTTCTAAGGGCATAAATCTGAAGCTTCTTGACTTTGTTCCAGAGTGGAAGAAGTAGTTTTGGTTTATGTTTTTGTGCTTCTCTTCCAATCCTTATCCTGTTGGTCATTATTAGGATGAGCAAGTGGAGAAGTTCCTGCTGCTGTGGGCAGAACAGGCCAGCTGAGAAATGTTATTTGACTGTCACAGTTAATGAGCTCACTGGAAACCTGGAAATGTACTTGCCTTTATTTCTGCAGATGCTTCCTCTCATAAAGGCTTGTCATCCCATCCACCCAGCCAGTGCTTGAGATACAGGAGCATAAGGGTCCTTCACCTGAAGGTCATGGATATGCTTTGGTGACTGAATTACTGTCATCAAGGGCTTGGAAACAGAATTACCATCCAGTTAAAGTCTCCCTTTGGCCCAGCAGTCAGGCTCTTGCAGGCTGTCAAGGCAGTGCAGCTTGCCTGGCTGCCATGCTATTCCTAATTTGTTTATATGCATGGGGCTTGCATCTCCAGAGCTGCAAAGCTGGCACTTTCAAGGGCATTTAACAGGTCACATTATTTTAATGTGAAATAAATCTAGGCACTTAGGAAGAAATCCTTTGATCCCTGTCAAGTGAGATTCAGTAAAAGGCACACCTGGGTATTTTTCTTTCAGATATTATTTCTTTGCCTCCTGGTTTCAGTTTCGAGAGGATGTAGTAGCTACGAGCAGTTAGAACATCATCAATATCTTGTCTCAAACTAAGAACTATTGTTAAATAGCTTAGCTCAGGCCTTAGCAAATTGGCCAAAACATATCAGCTTGAGCCAGCAAATCTGTCAGGATCTTTTATTTGCAGCTATCTATATAGCTGTTGGTCTTGCCTCAGCTGTAATATCCGTGTTGAGAAGACATGCTCTGCTGTAGAGGCGTGCGTTACCACTGGAGATTTCAGGCTGAGAGCCCTAATGTGTAGTCAGAAAGGAGATGCATTGCAGAGAGATCTAATAGAGGTCCCTCTGTCTCTTGTGCTAAATGAAGCACGAAACTAGTCTTCCCACACTGCACCTCTATCTCATTCTGCGAGCTAATGGAACAAGGAGCACATATCAGTCCCTGATTTCACAAGGGAGGATTGCTGTATCTTCCTTGGGTTGTATGCTGTATAAATGGAGCAGCAGCAAGGCAGGGAAGATGTGAGTGTAACTTGATGTGCTGTGTAGGTGAGAGCCTCTGGGTGCCGTGTTCAGAGCCTGGGAGAAGGCAGCAGGCTGGAGAAGGAAGGGCTCCTCCTGCTCAGACATGCAGCTCCTCCCAGGGGCTAATTTACGGGCAGGTCTTAGCGTCTGCTTCAGCTCATGGCTCACCACTGTGCTCTGAGCGCCTGACTGCGACATGTCCCTTTTGCATAGCAATTGAAGAAGCTCTTTTGTGCAAATAGTGCATTTATTTTGTATGCTTCACTGTAGTTCCTTAGTTATTTCATCTGCCTTAGAGCCCCTCTCTCCTGCCTCCCCCCATGCATGTACCAAGGTCAGGCTTTCAAATGTCATCTTCAGAACTTTGCAAAACATAATCCATAATCTGGCCTCTTTCATAGTCTTCTGCTAGCTCTTGGACATGCTTATGGTGCCTCGTAACCTGTTTGCCTTCCTTTCATAATGCTGGTCTTACTCTTTTTGCTTCAACATGCTTACTGAAACTGATGGATGGTCTTTATAAAGTGCACGCTCCTCCTCTTGGAATACACTTGACGTGTTTGAAGTCTTGTTAAGAAAAAGAGCATGCTTTCTGATTTCCAGGGGTGTAAATCAGAGTAGCAAGTGCGCTCCTCATGGGTGACTGCTGGACTTCCTTCTGTTTCTATGGTTTGTTCCTTTCTTGCAGCGTGACATATGAGGATCCACAGGCTGTCAAAGGACTAGCGTCTGCCCTGGATGTTCGAAAACAGAACACAGGAGGGGTAGGTGGTTGCTCTGTGTTTCATTATCTGGAGCCGTGCATGGAATCCAAGCTGTAGGCAGCTGCTTTTGACTGAGACTTCTCATTCTGTATTCCAGCAACATGCTAGCACTGGCTATTTTGAAATTGATATCTAGGAGCAAGTACTTGCGCAGTAATGATCTCTAAAGAGCTGCTACTTAGCAAACCAGCCTAAAAGAGATCATAATCAGAGTGGGTAAATTCTCCTGTGTTCTTGCAGCTTGCCTGCAGGGGTTCAGCTCTTTGACTGGAATCACTGCTGCAAAGAATAAGTAGGGAATGTCTTGTGAACACTGGTGTGAATTTGGTTTGGTTTTCCTCATGAAAGCTGATGCAGTCTTAATCTATTGGACTTTGCTCTGAGTGCATGGATGCCAGAGCAAGTTATAGGGAGAGGCTTAATGCTTCACATTAACATTCACACATGCCTTGCTGTAAGTGCCCTTGCATGCAGTCTGTTCTGTCTGTCCCAAGGCAGGCTCCTGCTCTCTCGTGTGGGCAGAGGAGGTCCGTGTGCTGTCACCTCCCAGCAGCTGATGCTAGAAATGTGTTTGAGAGATTGAGCTTGGCCAGCTTTGCCTGCGTGCTTTGGTGAAGGCAGAAGTGAGAAGGGCTTTCAAATCATCCCTCAACCCCTTCTCTACTACCCTGCTTTTTAAACCTGCCAGGCTCTGTTGTACTTAGCTGTCAGTTTGGAGATGATGGAGCGAGGTCAGAGCCTTTTCCAGCCTGTGCTGACCACTAGGGAGCACGGCAGAGCCAGTGTAGCGCACACACACCTCCCTCCGTGGGGAATTGCCTCCCCATGCCTGATCCCGCCCTAGTTCTTTCCTAAGTTGAAATGGGAGCACTCAGGGCAGCTGGCATGCCTGGCAGCCTGTGCTCTGAGCCAGGGGGAATTTCTTTGGGAGCCAGCTGGGGTCAGATCCCAGCTGCCTGCCTGCCTGCACCATAGTTCAATGACGGCAGGGCTTCAGCAATGATTCCTTATGGAGCATCCCCCCTACTCCACAAATCCAGCTGCTTGTTCCTGTCCCAGTCCTGCTGCAGAAAGAGTATTTATAACCCAGATCAGCTCTGTGACCAGTTTTAAGCTCAGCCCCACAAAAACTCATGGCAGCAGTGAGGGGGAAAAAGGGGAAGAATGGGTAGGCAGAAGTACATGAAGGTAGGGATAAGAGGAGACTCCCTGAAGCCTATGTGACAACCCAAGCCCTCAGTATCATTGAGCTGAGTTACTGGCAGGACCTGGGAAAGGATTTGAGCCGCTCCTCTTTGTTCCTGGAAAAGCAAAGGGGCCTGCATTTAGCTCCTGGTCAAGGGGCCATATTCCCCTTGGTGGCCACAGGGTCGTGTCCTTAGTTACTAACACTTTTGTTCTCAGCCAGTTCTGCTTGAGGCCCTGATGGGATGTGTCATTCACACCAGCTCTGCCCCAAGTGGTGTCAGTTCAAAGGGCTGTGTCTGAGCTAATCTGATGGTCAAAGTATCTTCTGAGGCAAAGGCTTTACGAGCTGTGGAACTTAGGGCTCTGAGGTGTTGCAGAGCCTCTTTTCAAAGGTCCTGCTGACTGCATCATGTCATCAGAATGGCTTATTTTGAAACGCAGCCCTTCGTGGGTAAACACTGCTTTGTGTCAAGCATTTGTGAGGCTTGTGGGTGTCTCTTCTGCAAGGAAATGAAACCCTCCTCAAGTTCTGTGTGTCAAAACCCCCTGGCAGCACTCAGTAAACAAAGGACACGCATTCATTTGGGTCGAGAGCTAATTTAAGAGCAGCTCTAGGGAGGAGCCAAGAGGTTCACAACACATTCTTCACACATGTCTAGTTCCAGGGGTAAAATCCAGCACATCCGACATTCCGAATGCAGCCATTCTCAGAATGGTCTGCAGGGAGATGGCTGCTCACGTGGCATGAGCTGGCTTCTCATATGATTTAGCAGCTGGAAACGAGAGGAGCTAAAAATAACAGTTTTCTTAATATTGCTTTTCCATGTTGGGAATTGCTTTCGTTGCTGCAGGGTGGTTGCGTGATCATGACTGGGAGGAGAGGTGGCCAAGAAACAATCCTCTGGTGTTACCCAGAGAGGAGATGAGGCTTGGAGTGGTTTTGTCCCCCCCTTCTTTCGCAGCACAAGTGCTGAAATGAGATGTAAAATGTTACAGCTGATTCTGCATTATGTGTGGAATGGGGGCACCATGTATATGGGTGTCGTACACAACCACACCAGTGGCTCTGCTGAGCTGGCCCAGTTCTACCAGGGCTGGTGGGCTGGAATCACTATGCTGTGTTCCAGGCAAGCCACTCTGGAGCTGGAGATGACTCTGCAGCCATGCCCTGGCACAGAGATGAGATGCTGAATGACATTGAACCATCTTGGGAGTCTCCATGTTGCTGTGCCATGCAGTCTGCAGCTGAACATAGTCCTTTTAACCTCTGCTGCCCCTCAAGAGGGGCACTCTGAAAGGTTGCCAGAGCACTGCAGCAAACTACTTTACTTACCCTCCTGCTCAGCATCATCAGTAGAACTGTCACACTTTGAGTTTGGGGCAGAGTGTGTCTGCTGAGATCAAGCAGATAACTAGGCTGTGCTGCAGCTCCCAGCTTCATAAATAGGGGAAACTGCTCAGTGTGTAATACAGGTGTTTCCAGTAAGTCTGATTTTAGTAGGTTGAGTAGCCTATATCTTTCTTCTGAGATGACAAACATCAGCCTCACTACTAGTCAGTGATGTTGGGTTTTAATATCAGTGGGGAGGAAGTGCTCAAATACCATGAACTGTCTGTAGGAAGTGCAGAGGTTGGGGGAGGCCTGTCCCTCTGTAGAGCTGACAGGGAGCAGAGAGGGATGCATCTCTGTCTGTGTGTTACATGTATATGAAGTTTTTAACTTGCTGCTGTTCTGTTACTTTATCATGGGTTGTTGCTGTGGTTTCTTTCTTTATGGACCTTTCTGTTCTCAACACAGAGGAGAGGTAAAGGTGGGAACTCAGACATGGAGCCCATAGACAAGTGGCTAATTACACAAGGAATGGTGAGGACTTCACCACAAACAATTCCTATTGCTCACCCCAGTCCCTTCACCTAGAATAACCATCCTCCATTCACCTCTTGTCCTGCCCTACTGAACCGCTTGAAATCAGACAGTACAAGGAGTTCATTTCCTACCTACATCATTTCCTGGGGCAAAGGGAAAGATCTGCACCAATTCCTGGTTTGTGCAGGCCTGTAACCAACTGCATCATCTGTGGGATCCCCCATTGCCTTCGGAAGAAGCCCGGGGATCCATTTGGTTCCTTATACTGTCTTGATTTATTTATGCAGTATCCACTTTTCAAGAGATAAACACAAGTCTGCTGGATCTTGTCCATAGAGTGGACACTTCCTGTGTGTCCTTAAAGCAGCCTTTTCTGGTAGTGCTTGACTTTGTTGTCTGGAATAAACATATGGAAGTTGTAAGATCACACCTAATGGAATGAATAATGCAGGGATACTTCTGTATGAAAGGAATGGGAGAGCTGCTCCCCACGTTGACTTCTTGCACCCCACTGGCATTGGGATTCAGACTCCAAAAGGTACAAGAGTGTTTCTGGCTTTAAGGATTTAATTCCCATGCCTAGTGATGCCAGTGCTCTGATAAAATCAGGCTTCTGAACATCACAGAATCTCTGCACATGTTGACCTTGTTTGAGGTTGTCCTTCATTAACAGGCTTGCAGAGAGCAGTTCAAAGGCCTGTTTTAAGTGCAGAAGTCAGGGGTAGGTAAAAAATAGCCTCAGCTATACCTTAAGCCAAGTTCTAAGAGCAGTTTTGTGTTTTTGGATGCCATAATCCATCATTTGAAGTGTTGTTTGAGATTAGTACCAATGATGTGACTTTACAAACTCCCTCTGAAGCAGTCCTGGCAGCAGCTGAGTTCAGTAAAGGCACAGTATAGAATTCCCTTTGGGCTGGGGTGCACTTGCAGTGCAGCCTGTGGGGCTGGGTGTCAGGAGGCCCCATGGAGCAGGAATGCCTCACTCCAGGGAGAGCCTTGAATATCCCAGACCAGGCTGCCCAGTGCTTATGAAGAGAAACATCCCAGAGAGTGTAAGGTTGAGAAAATCCAATATCAAATAATATGTGAAACACTTTGTGTTTATTCCTTTAGATTTAGAGCTAATCCAGGTGATTCCTGAGGGGCAGGTTAGGAATTTGTCAGGAGTTTGCATGCCATTGGACACATGCATCCATCCAGTTGTATCTACCTGCCCATGCAACCACACTTGGGTAAACCCAAACTGTAGATACCTGTCCTTGGGAGCCAGCATTTCAGTTGGGTGCTTGTCAGAGACCCCCAGCTCAACACCAGAGTGAAAAGCTGTGAAGCATGCAGCATTTGCTTCGCCTCTGATAGTGTTGACTGTAGGTCACAGAGGCTCTTGCTGCTTGGTGGCTCTGCTGCAGCCTGAGATGTGCTGTGCCGCTGTGAGATGTTCATCCATAATGAATAACCCAGTGATTTAGTTAGTTCCTCTTCTTTGCCTTTCCACTGTTTACAAGAGCGGGGAAGCATGAAATCGGCCCCCCCGCTGTTCCCACCACTCTCACCACTGCTTTATTAAGAAAACAATGACAATATTCCTTCATTGGCTTGTGGTTATTCAGCCTGGAAAAAGGATACTGCAGCATTCATGGAGGCATATGGATTTGGGGAGGGAAAGGGATCTGGCTGTTCAGCCAGTCGTTGCTCTTACAAACCTATTACCTTGTCTGTATGCTAAATGTGAGAGAGAAATGCCTAAACCAAAACTAATGATTAACTCTGTTTTCCTCTTAACTGGCTGTAGTTCTTAACCCTATTTATTAATATGACTTTGTAGCCTTTGCAATACCAGTAGAATAATTAGCATCCCAGGTATGGCCTTGATGTGCACATTTCCTTGGTAGCTTTCTGTACTTGGAGAAGAGGGGTGAGCTGACATTGCCGTTAGCTGTGCCTGTACAACACTGTGAACACTGAAAGGGCGTCCTCCCCATGCCAGAGCATCCCTTGTGATATGTTTTATATCCCAAACCATGATGTTTTAGCTTAGGGTTGAGTTCTTCTTGCTCCGTTTCTGTGCATCCCAGTTCTACCAACACACCTTTGCAGAGGAAGGCTCATTCAGGGCTTTGTGTACTCTCTTGGCAGTTGCTTCTGTTTCAGCTTCTGTACAGCTCAGTTCTGCTGACAAAGGGATGCCAGGACCATGGAGACACAAACCACACCTTTATCCATTCCAGCTAATGTAGACAAAGTGATAGCTACAGAAAAGTCTGTGATTCAAATGTGATTTAGGGATGGCAGCTGAGCTGTTCCAGTGATGGGTCTGTTTGCAGTGTAAGGTCTGGGTTTTTGCAAGGTAGGTGTCATACAGAGGTTTGTATCAGCAGCTCATAGACGCAGACTTGAGCATAAAGCCACCACATTTTAGTGCAGGTAATTCCAGTTCCCTTCTCATGAGTTCGGGCAGCAATTGAGATCTAATTGTTGGAATCATCTGTCACCCCACTCACATGCCAAATAGGTGTTTGTAATGAAAGTGAGAAGTAGGTGTTGCTTAAGCCACATCAGGGCAGGTGTTATTTGGGAAGAATAAAACTGAACCAGAGGTCACAGAAAGTGATAGGAACAGCTTTCAGCATTGCATCTTGACCACCAGCAGCATGCCTGGCTGGAGAGGAGATAAAGATATGAGTAAAGAGTAAATGAAACCTTTGCTGAGATGTTGTTGGTCAATGACAAAGTGGGATGCCGCTATGTGCCTTCAGTACAGAGATAGGATCTTAGATGTGGAAATGCCTTAGGTAACATGAGACTGTTGAAATACATCATCATCTTGGGGACTGAAGTGCTTGAGCTGTGGACAGATAGAGAAATAAACACAGGAATATCTCATTTCTTCAGTGTGGTAAGACCCTTTTGAAGGCAAGCAGGAATGTGCCCTTGTTCTGAAGACCACATGGGTTTCATTCCCTGTCCAGCTATGGCATTTTATGGAGCCACTCTACAGGGACACCCATGTGAACAAAGGCTTTCACTGCCTGGACATGCCATCAGATCCAGATGGGCTGGTTGTTGTACGGGCACAACAGGCTGTGTTGGGGAGCGTACTGCACCTGAGCTCTTTGCTTTCCCTGTCTATGCAATGTGCACACACAGTTCCAAGTAATCAAGTAGCTAATTAAACCCTTACCTGTAAAGTCAAACATGTTCTAATATTGAGGCCAGGCAACTATTTCAATATTACAACAGCTTTAAATAGGTGGTAAGCCTAGTAGTAAGCCTGAATAGGCTGCTAGTATGCATCTTAGTGCTCATTCTGCTGCTGTGGGAATGACAGACCTCTCTTTACTACTGCTAACTAATGAGGGGGAGTGAATAGCAACTAACCAAGTGCTGGTGTCAGCTTTGTTATAGAAAGAAGTGGAATTAACTAAGCTACTACAAGACAGTAGTCTAGCAACAATTAGCATGAACCTTGTTAAACATTTGAAGAACATTAATGAGCTCACCTAGAAACCTGAATTGTCATTTCATACCTGCTTCTTTTCCAGTGGGATCATCTTTAATAGAAATAAAATGTGATGATAATAACCTTAAACTGTCTTTTTAAGGGTAGAATATTGGATTATATGACTTCTGAGGAAATCTATTGGCAATACTCTTTGGCTTTTGATTGCTAGTGAGAGCACCAGCATGATCTAACTTAGACCGAAGTAAGACCTTGAGTTCCAGGTTCCTACGGATTTTGTGGGATTGAGTGCTTCCTTTTGTTCTCCCTGCCCTCCTTTTCCATTTCCCTTTCAGGATTGTTGAGGTGATCCCATTAGTAGGATTTTCCAAAGACAAAATAAATAAGGAACCTGAACATTGAGCCCAATGTTTAATTCAAGCCAGTTACATAAAGGACCCAAAACTTCCATTTTCTTTGAGTGTAGACTCAAAGAAATCACAATATTGGTATAAAAACAGCTCTTGCAGCCAACAATGACTCTCGAGGGAACTGTCTTGCCAAGGCTCAGAGCTTCACTAGACCGTGTATGCTTGCATAATCAAAGTATTAACAAGAGGCTATCCCACTCTGGAGCCATTTCCATGTAGTCTGTGGCTGCCACTGCTGTTTGTTCCCAGCAACGGTTGTTTCTTTTTAATGTGTAAACCAGCTCATTGATTTTTCCCATTGCTCCTGTTGTGTTGTAGGGGATTAGTTTGAACAAAACTCCCCTCCACACTTTTCAGTTCAGGGCTTCTGGAAAGGGGAAACTTGCCAAAGCCACGAGAACTGGCAAAAGCCAAACGTCTGTGTGTGGCCACTTTGCAATCTTAAAGCATGTTAAAACTTCCACTTACTCTGGAGAGTTTCCCCTCTTCTTTATTCTTGAGCAAATTAAACCTGAGACATTGAACCCATGTTTTATGGGGGAACTGAGGCTCCGACTGCCACAATAAATTGTGTTTGAAGAGGGAAGGAGCAATAGATACAAACCCTTGGCACTTCTGTGGCATGCTGGAAGGTAAGGGAAGCTTTTTAAAAGGTCAGTTCTGAATAGCAAAAGGCTGACGTGCTCAAATGTTTATCCTGCAGTTCTCTCTGAGGCTTATATATGACCTATGTGAGAAGTGTTCTTGCACTTGTGAGGTTTGTGTTTGTTATATAAAGTAGGTTTGTCTGAAAGTGGAATTCCTTTCTTTCTTGAAGTCTTACAGAGCACAGCAGCACAGACTCCTGTACTGCCAAGCTGCTCTTCCAGGACTCCTGCAAACTCAAGAGTCCATTCCTTGCTCAGTCACCTGTCCTGTTTTTGGGATAACTGAGGTTTGAACTGTGTTCCTTCCAACACAGGGACTGCATAATATACTTTATAGAACAGCTGCTCTTATTTTATTCATAGAAAAGCAAAAAATTCCTTCTATTTTATTCCTCCCCTCCATACACTTTATCCTATCCTTAAAGAAACCTTCGAATACCTTTCATAGCAGCTCTGAATGCTGCACCTCCCAAAGCATCCCTTATTGTGTGTGATGTTAAGCAATGCAGGAGAGAGACAGCAGGGAAACTTCTGCTGGAGTTTTTAGGTTGCTGTAGGCTGAATAATTCCATTGCTTTGTGTCTCTAAAGCCTGTCTTCTCCAAAGCTGTTAAACTAACAAGCCAGTCCTACAAGATGCAACTTGTCTTTGGGAAGGAATGTGTTGGAAGATGTCTACAGAGCCCGCCTCTTGTTAATGGCCACCTTGCAGTATGTGCATGATTCAGCTCTCCATTGCAAGTTAAAAAGGAGCAATTAATCCTTCATCTGGCCCATTCCAAAGGAAAATGCAGGAAATTCTTTTCTGTTTGGGATCTTCATGTATTAGCTGAAAGCAAAATGATGACTTGCACCTCTCACCCTTCTTTGATCTGTCCCATGCACTTTGTCCAGCAGCCTGCAGAGTCCAAGCCAAGCCATCATCCCAGTGCCTCTCAGTGGGAGATGCTTTGAACTGAGCCCTGGATTTCCACTCCTTAGACACAACAAACCCACCTTTACAGACCTCACCTTAAGCAAGGGCTTAACCAACCTCCTTAGTACAAAGGGCTACTTGATTAGGAGAAAAAGGCCAGGCTGGATGAGGCTCGGAGCAACTGGTCTACTGGAAGGTGCTCCAGCACCACTGCTGTGCTCTGGTGTGGAACCTGTGTCTTGGCTTTCCAAGTGTTTTTCAGGTTGTCTTCACGAAATCTATTGTGCAGTTTTCCTGTTTACTCCTGCAGCCCTCAGTTGTACTGAAGCAGTGTAGCTAAGTCAGGAAACTCTACACCTAATAGGCAGCAATTTCCCTCTGCTGACCCCGTTGCCTGTAGCACTTTGTGAGATAACTTCAGCACTCAGTACGCTGCTGTCATTGTCACACAGTGAAATGTGAGTGGGTTTATCACAGGAGATGCAAACTTTCCATGCCTTTTCATTACACCATCCATAGAGGCCTGACAAGGAGGTGAGAGTGCTGTGCTGTGCTGTGCTTTCCTCCTGTACACACACCAGGAGCTGCTGCCCCATCCTCCTCCTCCTCACCTTCACCTTTGAGACTCCACACTTTAAGCTGGCACAGGTTGGGATCAGCTGGGAGACGGTCATAGAATATAGAGAATATGGGGCTGGGACAGTTTTGCTTTAATCCAGTGTGCCAAGGCTCAGTGATGTGGAAGGAGGAGGAACTGGAAGGAAACAGGACTGTGTACCCTGAGCTCTGACTGCTTCCATCTGCAGAGAGAGCCCAACTGTCCTCATAGGAGTGTTGCCTGAAGACTTTGAGCCCTCATTTTGCTAACCCTTCACTGTGCCTAATACCCATTGTGCAAAACAAAAAGGTGCAAATTTAACCTTTCAAAACCTAACTGAGATCCAGTATTCTACCCTTAAAAGCTTTCCACCATCAAGATTAGAATCATCAGTCCATCTTGATGGTTTTAATACTTGGTCGAGAAGTCACACTGGCATCAAGTCACGTCGTTCCCCCTAATCTTCTCTTGGGTTGTTTTATTTAGCCTTGTTGTTCATCATTTCCTTCCCCGAGTGTTTCTTTATTTAAAATGCCATTTATATTTTGTTGCCTTTTTTTTTCCCCTTTTTTTTTCCCTTCCAGCCCATCTTACACCTTTGTTTTTGTTTTGTTTTTTTTTTTT
>NDXB01003812.1:25989-39223 GCA_002631895.1 Agapornis roseicollis | reverse complement strand
TTTCTTTTTTTTTTTTTTGCCTTTTTTTTTTCCCTTTTTTTTTCCTTTTCAGCCCTTCTTACTCCTTTTTTTTTTTTTTTTTTTTTTTTTTTTGAATCTGATTTCTGGCGTTTTCCATCGCTCTGTGGCCATGATTGTGGATGTGTTTTGGTTTTTGCCTGCCTTGCTGTTCTCTCGCTGCACTCCCTAGATCCCTGTTGCACAGTCCTCTGTCATGGATGACATTGAGGAGTGGCTCAGTACCGACTTGGTGAGACTCTTTATATTTTCCTTTTTCACATGGGCACTTGTACACATAACTGTCAATGCGTTGCTGGTACTTCTCTTAATAGGAGACAGTGAGACTTCCAAGTCATATAGCTTATTTCCCATGGAAAGGAATAGCCAAGCAGGAGGAGATAGGGTTGTCTTCAGCAATTCGAACAAAATGTTGTTTCTTTCATTTCTGAGTTGTTTCCATTTAACTTCTCCATGTTAACATCACACACACCAGAAATGATGTGTTTCTGGTCCCCGGAGAGAAAAGCATTTAAACATGTGCTGAAGTTTACCTCTATTCTCCATTACTTAAAGCACATGTTTAAGCTTGGACGGTAAGTACCTGCTTATGTGAAGGCCTGATTCTAAAAGATGCTGGATCAGGGCTTAGCCTCCTTTCAGATCAAGATGTCTCTGTTACATTGGCAAGCAGCAATTACATGGTTCATAATAGACTTTGATAAATCTTTATTATCACTTTCTTCGGTGTTTTTAACTTTCAGTTTTTCCTGGCTGATTATTGTCTGGTGATTATTAAACAAACCAAACATAGAACTAAAAGTAGCTTCTCCCTCATCCTGGAGTTTGTTTTGCTGTCTCAACACACAGTGGTTTAAGCAGTGTGACAGCCAGCACACGTTTGTTTTGGTCTCTTTGTAATGTAAGCATCTGACTCAAATTAACCAAGTGCATTTTGGAGACCGGTGCTGGGTCACGTTTGAGACTTCCTTTAAACATGGTTTTAATGAACTGAACTGTTTCCTTATGCTCACCATATCCCTAAGGATCACAGGGTCCCAGAATGTTTTTGGTTGGAAGGGACCTTAAAGCTCATCCAGCTCCAAGCAGGGACACCTTTCACTGGAGCAGCTTGCTCCAAGCCCCTGTGTCCAACCTGACCCTGAACAGTGCCAGGGATGGGGCAGCCACAGCTTCTCTGGGCACCCTGTGCCAGCGCCTCAGCACCCTCACAGGGAAGAGCTTCTGCCTAAGAGCTCATCTCAGTCTTCCCTAGATCATCTCCTTCCTTCTTCCACCTTCAGATATTGTCCCTAGGTAACTCCTTAAGGTCTCCCCCAGCCTCTTGCTCAGCTCCTCACTGGGAGTTCAGGCTCCACTCCCTGGCTCTGGCAGCAGAGCTGCAGGCACGCTCCAGCACGTCAGACCAGAGGAGCTGCCTGTACTGAGAGGAAGAAAGAGCCTCCTGCTCTCCAAAGGCCTCCTCAAGTGCTTCAGCAGACTCTGGGTTTCAGTGTTTGAGCTTGGCACTGGTTGAATGTCCCGTGTTCAGCTGCAGGTAGTTTATTCAGGCCTGGGTCCAGGAAGTCATTTTCAAATTGAATTACAAACTGGCCTCATTTTGTTAAAGAAACACAAGCAATGTAGCATGTCCCCTCTGCTTAACTAATGCACTCTTATCTTTGCCATTTAAATGAATTCAGCAAGAGACACGATCTCATGGAGAGATCTCAGGGTAGCATCTCCCACATACTCTTGCTCAAAAAGAGCAAAGCAGACAAAGTTTGGACTGGAGTTTTGGGTTTCACTCTGGGTTCCCCCCCAACTCCTGTTTTTGTTCATGGTTCATTTTAGCTGAGGAAGTTACACATTAGGTTGTCTAGTTATTAGGGATTTTCTTACCCTTTTGGGGGTACACTGGGACAAACAGTACCTCTGCATGTAGAGCAGTGGCTGCTGCATGTTCCTCTGGAAACCTCTGCAATAGAAAGCCAGTGGATTCTAAGTGGCTGTGATGCTGAAGGCATTAAAAACCTCTGTGAAACAAGGGTATGGAGAAAGACTTTCCTCTTTCGAAGCAGGTTTTCAAGGAGTGTTTTCATCCATCTTTAACATCCTGATGAATTGACAGGGATGCCACATCCTTGGACTCTTTTAAGTTCCTCATTGAACCACTGCTGAAATGCACCCAGCTGGTAGAAACGCACTGATCCCCCCCTGGCATCCCAGCCTTCATAGCTCATGGACAGCGTCCTTCATGCAGCCCACCCTAGGCTTGTCTTTGTACAGCATGGGCACTAGGAAAGCTGCTGGATCTTGTATGAAAGCTAAAATGAGCTCCTGCAGGAGCAGTGTTGGCCTCAAACCATTCTGTGACATGTGTCCTTTATCAGCTAAAAGTGCATTTGATTTGAAGAGACAATGCAAACCACAGTCCTGACTCTGTGACACAGATATCATCTTTTACAGGGTTAGGGTGACTCACACAGCTCACTTCCTGACCAGACCTTACTGTCTGAATTGGAAACAGCACTGATCCAACAGGGAAGGTTAGCTGTCTACCAACAATCCTCAGTAGCATCTCTAGTGCTCATCCTCTTGCTCTCCAGCACAGGGCAATGTGTCACCATTGGCCTCCCAATGTGTGACATATGTGATTTCCCCAGGTTACCATGTGGAAACAAGTACTAGAAGCTGTCCAGTTGCATTGAATGTGTGTAGAGGATAACAGTGAAGGTGCAGCCTGTGTGCTCACACACCTTTTTGTTCCCATTGCAGAAAGGAAATGAGCCAGAAGAAGGAGTGACCAGTGAAGGTAAGTGGAGATGCCTGTGGCTGTGGGTTATGTGCACAGCCTGAGTTATCTGCTTTGATCCCTGCTGAGATGCTGACTTCTCCCAGCCTGATGTTCCTCAGCAAACGCTTCTGCACTCGGCAAGGCAGGAGGAAAGCATTGCAGAGCAAATGAAACTGTGAGGAGCTCTCCTGGCTGTAAGTGCTTTCCTGCCATTTCTCTTGGCTGTGTGCTGCGTGTATGTGCCAGCAGGAACGCATCCCCAAGCTGCTCAGCCCTTTGGAATGATGTTTCCCTGCTTTCGTCGCAGCCGATGGCATAGCGTGGTATTGATTCCCTCTGCTGCCTGAGCTGGGGTGTCTCAGAGGACACTGAACCCTTTCCTGAGGAAGTCAGGCTGTACAAGAACGTGTGCCTGCCAGTGCCAGGCACTGGGATTTGAGTCCCTGCTGACCTCTGTCTGGTTCTTACCTGGTTTCTCTTCTCTCTCGTTTTGCCTTGCAGAGTTTGACAAATTCCTAGAAGAGCGAGCCAAAGCGGCGGAGATGGTTCCCAACCTACCCTCCCCTCCCCAGGAAACCCCTACCCCTCCAACAAATCCTTCCAGCAGGAAAAAGCAGGAGCGCCCCGAGGATGCCCTCTTTGCACTGTGAAGATGGCTCTCTGCCACCCTCCCACCCCTGTGCTCTGCAGGCGAATGGCTCTGGGCGGCTACTCTGTCCTCCCACAATAACAACGACCTCCTTCCTCCTGATCTCTTTCCCTCCCTCCTTTTCCTCCCCAAACAACCCACCCCCACGAGCTGACTCTTTCTATTTAAGTCCAACACTATTCCTGCCAGACCACGATTCTCCAGCACTCGCTTAATCCCCTCCTTCCTATCCCAGCTGCACAAAACCAGCTCTTGATGCTGAAAACCCCTTTAGAATGCATGAGTACGTCACACTGCGTTGAAACAAAAGCCCAGAGGGGAGAGAGCAGCCTTGCCCTTCAATTTATGTAGGGATCATCCTCTTCTGTAGGCAGGTCCTGCCAAGTAGACTGCTCTGTCGATCAGCATGTAATTGACTGAGCTGGAATGTTCAGGAGGAGCGTGTCTTTATTTTTAGATGAAATGGTAATGGATTGGCTTTCGTGTCGGATTCGACAGCAAGGAACAACTGTTCCCCCTTTCAACATGTGCTTCACAAGTGAAAATCCTTTACTCTCCCACTCACACATCCCTTGGTACCATATGGTGGTCGCTTTCCCCCACTTTGTATGGTGCTTCATATTCTCAATCTCACAGGGTGTATTTTTGCCCCCTCCCCTTGTCTTTTATTTGGGCTTGCTCTAATTTAAAAGCAGTCTGTTGGCCACATCCAGGAGCTTTGGCAGTGGGTGAGGATGAGAGACCCAGCTAAAGGGATGCTGGAAGGTTGGTGCATGAAGCAGTTTGCTCTTTGGGAGAGCATTCTCACAGGAAGGCTTTTTCCTACTGCATTTGCCTTTTAGAATAGCCAGGTTAGGTTTTTCCTTAACCTTAGATTCCTCCTTCAGTGACTGTAGGACTGTCTCAGCCACTGTAAATAACATCCCTGCAGATGGAGGGGACTTGTTCATGGACTGGGTGTGAACTGAGAGAGGTTTCTGGATTCTCTGCCATGCCTGCTAGGATAGACATGCTGGGTCTTGGTGGTAGGTATGACAAAGAGACAAACCTCATAGAAGCTTGTAGGAAAACACTGAGGGAGATGGTTACCATGGAGGAATTGCCCGTGCCTGCCTGTGCTGGAGGTGAAACTCCTCATCTTCTTCTAGGTTTAGGCCTGAGAAGGTGTTGGATGATTGTGGCCATGCTGCTTGTATTGGAGTGTCTTTTGATACCTCTGCTCCTTCATTAACTCCCAGCTCCCGTGGGGCTGCAGTCTCCTTCCTCCTTGTGCAAACAAGCTTATTCCCTTGCTTTGCCAGAGGCATAGCTGAGAGTGCTGCTTTTCCCGGCACTGCCAGAAGGGATTCCAGCGTGTGTGCCTGCCTTGCTGGGCTGACAGGCAGAGCTGGAGCAGGCAGCTCCAGCCATCGCTGCGTCCCCCAGCATGTTCCTTGGTAGGAAGCCAGTGGTGCAGGATGGCAGGATCAAAGGGAGAGCTGAGCACGGCATGGCAGGGAGAGGCACTTTATCGGATGAACACTTGTGCAGGCAGCAGTGCTCCAGCCCTCTCTTCCTCAGCGCACTCATGGGCAACCAGCCACTGTGTCCAGGCTCAGTATGTCTGAGCTTCCTGGGATGCTGATGTGTGCCGAGCTCTCTCGAAACTTGTTCTGCACCAAGAAGCTGTGCTATAAACAGCTGAGGTGAACGTGGTAGAAGCTGTTATCAGAGCATAGTTATTTCAGCTCACATTCTCCAGGGTGCAGCACGCTTTGGTGGGCTGTGACACATAAAACCTCTTACCCAAGGGCCTGGCTGCAGCACTGATGGTGTTTGGGAGGTCACATTAATCTTTGATGGGAAGTGTTTGGTGCAGGATTCCCAGTTTGTCCCAGGTCAGATGTCACTCTCTGCTGTCCCTGCTTGTCTCTCCTCCTCCCTGCCCTGCCTGCATCCTCTTCCAGGATCCCTCTGTATGTAGCCACCCCCAGCACTAACTTGGCACCTCCCTACTGCTCCATAGCTGCCTGTGCAGAACATAGCATGGCTTGTAAGTGGATGGGGGGAAAAGCAGTGTGAGGATGGAGACAGCTTAGGGATCAAGCTGCCTCTTCTCCCTGCTTGCTGGCCCTCTCCCTTCCATGTTTCTCTCTGTTTCATCTTCTCCATGGCTAATGGAAAGCACCAGGACTGTTTCTTTGATGCACCTATGCACTGCTGTGTAACTGCC
Organism: Agapornis roseicollis; assembly: GCA_002631895.1. Taxonomy (NCBI): domain Eukaryota; kingdom Metazoa; phylum Chordata; class Aves; order Psittaciformes; family Psittacidae; genus Agapornis; species Agapornis roseicollis. The sequence continues at coordinate 33,568 of NDXB01003812.1, read as the reverse complement.
CTCGCTGTGTAACACAAGCTGAGCCCATTGCTCAAACACTGGCTGCCAGCTCCTGCCTTGCTGTGACACGTCAGATGTGGCCACAAGCTTCTGTTGCGATGCTGATCTGATTTCAGGCTGTGTCTGGTGATTGCCTGAGCTCTGTTACCAGTGCAGGAGGAATTGGTGCTGTTCCTACCAACGCAAAAAGCTCTGTGGGTGTTTTAAGTGCGTATTTTCTCTTCTAAATCCTTGAAACACATTGACCCTGTAAATGGCCACATCAGGTGATTCTAAGCATGTTAATCCAGCTTCCCTGCCAAGCCGGAGGAGATAATCGCATAGCTCAAGCCTGGGGACATTGTCAGATGATGCTGAGTGGCAAGGATGTCACTGGTGCTGTCACCGAGCCCCCTGCAGAGCCCCACTGCTGCGGATTTGCTGGCCCTGCTGCCCCCACCCCTAAGCAGAAAGGGATGGGGAGGTGTGTGCTGTTAATGCTGCTGCTTGCTGTCACACTGAACCTGAACAGGGACTTCAGGTTCTTGTTTTAGAGGGATTCCGGTCCCTTTCAGAGCTGTCAGGGGCTGCTCCCTTCCATTGGGGTGGAAAAGAAGTGAACTAAGAAGAGGGGCTGAGGGGACATGGGGAGCTTGTGTTGGTCCCCACTGATGCCCTGCATAATCCATAGGGAAACAGGGCCTTGTTTGCAGGGGGTGGTGGGGACAAGCAATGGCTTTGCTGGAAGTGGGACAGCCCTCAGGAGGTGCCTTCCTTGGGAACTGTGTGCTCAGCCTGGGGCAATGGCTGAGGGTCCTTTTGGTGATTGCCCTTATGGGTCTTGTGTATTTGGAGCTTTGATCCACCAGACCTGGCTCACAGAGGCTGAGCACATCAGGGCTGGAAGGGGCCAGAGTGTGCAACAGACTGGATAGCTGAGCCCAAACCTTCTTTCATAGAGCTTCCCTAATGTCCTGTATCAGGATCTCCCATCTTCCCCATCCTCTTGTGGTCTGTGGAAAACCTGAGCAGTGGAAACTGCATGAGGAAAAGGGAAGGGGGTTTTCACTTCAGAGACCAAGCTCTTGATTCATTCTTCCTTTTGCTTTCGCTCCAAGTGCTTCCTCTGTGCGAGTGGGCAGAGGACTCACGTGGCTCCCATGCTTATGAGAAGAGGGATGGAGCCACAGCCTGATCCACTTGCCATAAGTGAGAGCATCCCAGCGCTTTCTAGGCACATTAGGAATCACAGCTTGACACTCAATGACACTAAATTATTATCAGGGTCCGTTGTAAGTTCTAATCCTCCCTTCTTCTAGCTCCCATGTATTTATTTTTGTCAATATATTTTCTTTTTCCAGTGTGTTTTTTAACTCGTTCTGTTAACCCTTCATGTGCTGAGATGTAAGAAATCAATGGTTTCTATTTAAATACGTCCTTTGGGGCGGGTTTTTAAGTGTTATGTGTAGATTTCAGCTGCATCCTGAGCAGGTGTAATAGATAACCCTGTGCTGTACAGATGTTTAGGGTGTTTAGCGTGTAGGTAAGCCTCATAGGAGAACTGCTCTTAACAATGTAACATGGTGTCTCTTAAAGGGAACAGCATTAATGCAGAGACTGGTCCTTAACTGGGACCCTCTGGTAGCCTCCAACATACCTTTCCCCTTCGGATGATCACAACCTCCATGTCTGAAACAGGCTGATGGAGTCAGCTCTGCCATTTCCACACCTCCTGGCTGCGGAAGGATTTTAATGGGGGTTTCCATTCCTTTGCCTTCTCTTTCATGGGGTACAAATGATTGTGCCCCCTTTTAAATGGAGGACTCGGCAGAGCTGGTTGCAGTGGCGAGATGTTTCCCTCCAGTGGTGGAAGAACAGATCCAGGCCATGGTGTCAGACCCGAGGCAGGGGTGATGGGCCTCACATGCAAGCTGTGATGTAGGTGGGCTCTGGCTAACAGAGCCTGTTCCTACTCCTCTGTATTCACTGCTCTCCTGCTTTCCCTCATGAGGACAGGACATGCAGACTGGGAGAGCAAACAGGAGCACTCCCAACAGTCTTGCTCATGCAGTGAGTTGTCAGCTTGTGGGATTGCAGCAGAGTGGGAATTGCTCGTGCTGTGTGCATCCAGCTCAGTCATTGTTTACCTCCTCAGCTCTAACCACACGCCTTGAGGAGCCCACCCTGGAAAAATCCAGCTCAGGACAGTTACTTCTATGGAAATAATGAAGCAGGCAAACAGTGAGTGGAGTTAGAGCTGCCTTGGAGGTCACCCTGCAGCTGCTGGGGGGAGAGCACCCAGCCCAGCAGCACAGCAGAGGAGGTAGGAACCCGACTTCCCAAGCACCCAGAGGTGATGCTGGTACTCATCCACTCATCCCACCGCATCCCTCCATGTCCCAGGCACTGGTAGCAGGTTGATGCTCTATCAGTGGTGCTGGTTCTCTTTAGCCCATGGCAAACCTACAGCAAACTGCCCACCCTGCTCTTGTGTTTTTATGAGTATGAGCTCCTCATTCTGTACATGGTATCATGAGCTGTCGTTAACCCTCCAGATGTAACCTGTGTCACAGCTTCTCTGTATATTACAGCTGTAGGCTTTCCAGATAAAAGTGGATAATATTTATTTACTGAAGATACTGGATATTTTTTTGTTTGGGAATGGGATAGGGGAGGGGAAAATAACTGTTTAAAGAGATTGCAAAGGGAAACAAAAGACAAACCCAACACTAAACCTTTGCTGTATTCACGTAGTTGCCGTTAAAGACGATACAACTGTATTAATCTGCCATTGTTTAACTTGCTCCAGAAATCATCTCTACTTTGGTTCCTGCATGTGAGCTACTCCAATAAATACACTACTGGTGTGACTGGGAGGATGGTGTCCATCTGTCTCTCACGTCGTGATGTCTCTGCTTCCCTGCCCAGCCTGGACCACACAAGGGATAAGCAAGGTGGGAGATGCACATGGTCTGTAGCTGCTGTTGGGTGCCCATCAGATGGCAAAACACAACATGGGCTTTTGGGGAATCTGTGGTTGCCTCCGAATGACAGAGCCCTGGGTCTTCAATGGCATCCTGCCCAGGGTAGCACCTGTGCAGCGGCAGGGCCAGGGCAGGGATTGTGCCCTTGTGCTGGGCACTGGTGAGGTTGCACCTTGAATCCTGTGTTCAACTCTGGGCCCCTCACTACAGGAGAGACATTGAGGTGCTGGAGCGGGGCCAGAGAAGGGCAATGGAGCTGATGCAGGGTGTGGAGCCCAAGTGTGATGGGGAATGGCTGAGGGACCTGGGGGGTTCAATCTGGACAAGAGGAGGCTCAGGGGGGACCTGATGGCTGTCACTTGCCCATCTCATGGGGCTTGATAATCCTGGGAGGGTTAACTTCAGCTCAGCATCCTTGGTGACCTAGAAAGCGATGGGTAAGGAGCTGTTGTGCACTGCAATGCAGGTGATGTTCCCAGCCCGTGCAACATGCGACTCCCTGACTCATCCACCAGGAATTTGTTCCAACACCTTCACTTAGGGCTGTCATTTTGATGGGCACAGGAGGAGGAAGAGCAGCCATTTAGGAACCCTGAACAAGTGATACAGCATCATTTCATCCAGAACCAAACCCATTCGGTCTCTGTCTTGCACATGGGGATTGAAACTTCATGGCCTCTGGTTTAAAGCTGCTGTGGGGATGGGGTGTGTGTGGAACAGCTTGAAAGATGGGTTTCTCCTCCTTATAGCTGCAGATTAGCTTGTGTTCAATCCAGCTCTGCCCCAGCTTGTTTGCCACAGCGCTGATTATGTACCTGGCTCCCTGTTGGGTGTATTGGGGTAGGTTCATGGCTCTGTTGGGAAGGGAGCAGAATCACACACCAAGTCCTCAGCTCCCAGTGCTGTGCAGGGGGAGCAGGGTCTGCCCCACAGCTACACATCCCTCTAACCCCAAACTCCAACAGGAGCCAAAGGGGGGTGCAAAGGGAAGAGGAAGAGCAGGACAAGAATGTAGGGACATGCCGCATGTGTGCCCCCATAGGTGCAACCAGACCCCCCCAAACTGAGCATGGAGCACATACGTGTGCCTCGCACAGGACGTGCATTGTTGTTTTTCAGTGTCAGGGATCAGATTTGGATCCCAGTGCCAATGGGAAGTGACCACAGTGAATTCACCTCCAGGTAAATGAACCCCAAGTGATGGCTGTGCAGCATCCGGAGCCTGGCTCTGTGTTTACCCAAGCCACGGCTCAGGAAGGGGCAGTTGGCAGAGCAGAGTTACAGGTAGTGAAGGAGAGAAGAGGCTTTGAATCTGTTTACAACCCGGATTAATGATTAACGCCGAGCTCTGCTGTAGTGAAACAACGCCTGGAGCATGAGGGATGTGAGGGCTGGGAATGGGGCTGCAGCAAACACCCCGGGGGTGCACACAGCGCTTTAGGGGAGCAGGATGCGGGATGCCCCATGCAGGTGCTTGGGGATGCAGCTGAAGCAGCGATGATGCTCCATGCTGCTGATGCGCCCAACGCACCTTCCCGAGCCCATGGCCCAGATCCCATCCATCTCATGGCCGTTGTTTTCCCGTCTCATCCCTGCGGTTTCCTCCCAGGAAAAGCTTCTCAGCGACTCCGGAGCAACCACGTGGCCCTGCTGCCATCCCCGCAGGACCCACATGATGTAATCCCGGGCGCTGAGCCGTGATGCAGGATCACTCCACTCCGGGCCGCCGCGCTTATTGGCTGCGCGGGCCTGGTCCTACAGGCGGGGTTTTCCCTACCCCGCAACCACGGGGAGCCCCACCCCGCCTGCATCCATCGCCCTCCGAACACACCCGCCCCATCCCGACGGCTTCATTCCTCCCCGTGGAGCGAGGATGCTGCTGTGGTCCCATGGAGCTGGGGGGAAACCGAACCATGAGCGGGCTTTGGGGTGCAAGGGATGCTCTGGCTCATGGGGTGAAGGGATGGGGCACTGCAAAATGTGAAGATAGAGCTGTGTTTGTGATTCCTCACTCCAGCCTGTGTCTCCATAGGGAAAGCTGTGTCCTGGGTGTTGTGTGGGTTGTTAGAGCTGTGTGACCCCCATGTTCATGCTGCTCTAAAGCCTTGTGGGGACACATCGCATCCATCTCCCCTTCCCCATCCTCCTGCAGTGTGCTGAGCAAGGGAAACCTCCACATCGTGAGCCTGGCTTCTCCCTAGTGACCTGAATAGGAACGTGGGGGGCAGCACGGAGCCCCCCTGCTCACCCCATGGGACTGTGGGTCTCTCCAGGGCTTTTCTATGGGTGAGAGATGTCCACCCCACTGTCAATGCTCTGTGTGTGGGGAACGCTGCCCCTGCCGTCAGCATGGAGCTGAGCCAGGGCTCCTGGGCTCGTCCCCAGCTCGGGCACAAGTGAATGACCCAGCCTGAGGAGGCTGGAGCAGGGTGAGGGTGCAGAGGGGCCCGGCTGATCTGTGAACCCACAGCTCTGCCATCGCCACGGGCACACGTGGGGTGCTCGGTGTGGTCCCCAGTGAGCCCCATTGCACTGGGGTGTCCCCAAATTGCACAGGGGTGCCTGCTGTGCTGACACATGGAAGGCAATGATGGAAGCCAATAGGATCATAGAATAGTTTGGGTTGGAAAGGGCTTTATGATGATCCAGTTCCAACCCCCATGGTTATGGTGCAGCCAGGTTTCATGAAGCCACAGGTAACCTCAGAGCCATAAAACATGAGGAGAGGGCAATCTTCCATGGGGACAATGGTCCAGGGCACAGCATGGGCTTACCTGGAGACCCCCCACACTGAGCCCTACCCCCCATAGGCAGCCAGGGGCTGATCCCAATGGCACCAATGGTTTTCCTGCTTCCCACAGGGCAGCATCACTCCTTCAGCATACCCTGCCCAAGGCTGTGGGAGCTTCTCCCACCCAGGGCCATGCTGCTGTAGGGCAGTGGTGCTGAGCATGCTTTGGACCCCAGACTGGGAGGGGAAGGCAGACATCCACAGCAGCCTCTAGATGTGATGGAGTGGTCAGGCTCACCCCAGCCTGTGGTCTCCATGAGGTGCTGAGGGCTCCTGAAGCCACTGCCATCATCTTCTCCTCCCCACGACCCTCCTGCCTGCTCCCACACGTCCCCTGAGCCAGGGCTAAGCTGTTTGTAACGCCCAGCCCTGGTATTTAGAGCCCAGCCCAGGTGTTTGGTGTCTGTCCCCAGGGCTTGGTGCCTTTCCCAGCAGAATGCTGCCCTGTTTGTGGGATGCAGCCTCACTGCCTGCCCTGCTCAGGGAATCAGGGAATGGCTTGGGTTGGAAGGAACCTTAAAGCTCATCCAGTTCCAACACCTTCCAATGGAGCAGCTTGCTCCAAGCCCCTGTGTCCAACCTGGCCTTGAACAGTGCCAGGGATGGGGCAGCCACAGCTTCTCTGGGCACCCTGTGCCAGCGCCTCAGCACCCTCACAGGGAAGAGCTTCTGCCTAAGAGCTCAGCTCAGTCTCCCCTCGGGCAGGTTAAAGCCATTCCCCTTGGCCTGTCCCTACAGGCCCTTGCCCCAAGCCCCTCTCCAGGTTCCCTGCAGCCCCTTTAGGCACTGGAGCTGCTNCGATCTTCCCCTTGGCCTGTCCCTACAGGCCCTTGCCCCAAGCCCCTCTCCAGGTTCCCTGCAGCCCCTTTAGGCACTGGAGCTGCTCTCAGGTCTCCCGTTCAGGAGCCTTCTCTTGTCCAGGCTGCCCCAGCCCAGCTCTCTCAGCCTGGCTCCTCGCAGCATCCCCGTGCCCTCCTCTACACCCGCTCCATCACGTCTCGGTGCTACCGGGGGTCCCGGTGCAGCGGAGCGGGGCGGGCGGGCGGCCGCGGGGCGGGCCGCGGCTGCGGATCCGCCTCCACCCGCTCCCTCCCTCCCTCCCTCCCCGCTCCCGTCCCTCCCCCGCCGGTCTCAGGTCTGGGCACGGTTCGCAACTTGGCCGCTCGTCCCCTTCCTCCCTCCTGCCTCTCCCGGGCCATGGCCGTGCCGGGCGGGCGGCCCCGCCGCTCCTAGAGCCGCTTACCGGGAGCTGCCGCCGCCGCCGCCGGGATGAGCGCGCTCGCCTTCGACGACGCGGCCCTGGAGGGGCTGACGCCGTCCCTCGGCCTCTCTGGGGCCAGCGACATCGACACGGCCCTGCTCAGCGACATCGACGGTGAGTCCCGTACGGGCCGGCACCGGGGGTTCTGCAGGGACCGGGCTCGGTGCGGTATCGGGGGCCGCGCTAAAAGCGGAGGTGGGAGGACGGTCGGGACCGGGCTCTTTGCGGGAGCTGGGCTCGGTGCAGGGTCACAGAACCGGTGACCGGGACATGAGCTCGGGAGCGGTGTCGGTGCAGAAAAGGGGCTCGGTGCATGGGCGGTGCGGTACCGGGGTTGCAGGTAGCGGGCTCGGTGCATTGGGACACAAGCGGGCTTGAGTACCGGGCCCGGTGTATGGGGAGGGAACGCGGAGCTGCTGGAGCGTGGAATCAGTGCAGGGGATAATGGGGGAGAAGCGGGATCCCAATGGGAATCGGAGGGGTTCAGGACACCGGGATCCCCGAAGCTGAAGCTACCGGTATTGGGACAGCACCGACGGGCCCCCCCCCCCCCCCCCCCCCCCC
>NDXB01003812.1:14547-25823 GCA_002631895.1 Agapornis roseicollis | reverse complement strand
GGGGGGGGGGGGGGGGGGGGGGGGGGGGGGGGGGGGGACAGAGCTCTATATCAGGTTCAATGGAGCATCCCAGCGACTGGGATCCATTAGAACCCATATCCTGTCCGGATGGGAGTAATGGGATGGGGATACTGGTAGGGAACAGGTCTTCATCCCCATAGCAATGAGGTCTAATGGGTGCTGGGTGCAATATTAACGTGATTTTAGCCCAAAATTGGGGTGTTTTGGCCTATGGCCAGCCCTGTGCTTGCCTCGATGCATGCTCCACCGGCTCTGCCGGTCCGTGCCATTCGGCACGGACCGGCAGAGCCGGTGGAGCATGCATCGAGGTGGGCACAGTGCTGCCCGAGCTCTTCACCTCCTGCCCCATTATGGGATCTCTCCTTCAGCATCCAGCATGGAGGTGGAAGCTCATCCTTATGCCAGTGGGAGCAGATCTGCTTTTGGCATGGACATGGAAGGGTGGGAATTGCACCACGCTTCACCCGCATGGCTTGACCCATGGGTGGCCATGGGTCATTCCGGTGTGATATTCCAGGACCCACAACCAATTGCTCTGGCCCATGGGCTCCTATGGCGAGGGTGGCAGTACTGGGTGGCCATGGCATGGGTGCCACAGCTTTTAATCGGTGCTGGGTGTTTAGAAGGGGGATACAGGGTGAAGCACCCCCTCTCTGCACCCCAAATCTTTGTCTCTGGACCAGGGGGCAGCTTGAATGGGAAGGAAACACACCAGTGCCGTGAATGGATGTGTTTTAATGGCTTTCAGGGGGGGAAATGGGCCTGTACAAAGACCCTGCTCCTTGCGGGGTGAGGATGGGAGCCCCACCGGAACACATCAGTGCAGAAAGGGGTACCCAGGGCTGGATGTCTTTTGGTGGGGGGAAATGGGGCTGTGGAAAGACTCTGGTCCTTACGGGGTGTCTCCTTGCGTGCTACCCGCCGTGCTTGCTGAGCCCCAAGCACAGAGCATCCCCTCAGCGGTGGGATGCAGGAGGAAGGAGTTAATGGAGCCTGACCCCGAGTAACCGCGGCGGGTGCCCCGCGGCCCCGGGGCTGTCTGGAGGGGGGGGCCGGGCGGCGATTGGCGGAGTCGCATCACCCCATGGCCGGCCCCGCTGCCGGCCTGGCGCGGGCAGCGCAGGGAGGAGGCACGGGGAAGGCTCCGACCCCTCCCGGTGCCCCATTGCGGGGCTGGGACCTCCTGCTGGGTACCAGCACCTTAGAGGTATCCCCCCCCCCCATCGCCATCCTCATCCTCTTCCCCATTGGGGTTCCTGCTGTGGATGCTCTTGGGGTGATGATGCTCTGTGGTGGGGTGCACCATAGGGTACCATGGGGGATGCTGCGGTGGGAGCATCCCGGGACACCCCGATGTGTGGGTGTTGGGGGTGTGTATGGGGACGTCCCACTGAGCACCCTGCACCCTTCGAGGCTGTTTAACCCCACACTTGCCTTGCTTGGAGGTGCCATGGGCAGGCACAGGGGTCTGGTGCATCCCGGGTGTCCCAGCACCCCTTCCCCTTCCTACAAGAGGGTTGTTCTCAGTATGGGATGGCACAAACCCATCTCTGCCCCGCTCCACCTCGCAAGCAGGCCGAGGTCCACCCTGGCACCCCCAGATCGGTTGGAAACCTCCGGTTGCTGAAGGCCATTGGATGCTCCGTGCCTCGGTTTCCCCACGGGGGAGGCTGCACGGAGCAAGGCACAGCAGATCCCTGGGCCCTCAGGGAATTCTGCCTCTGGATAATGGGAACCCATCCCCACCGTGCTGGGCTGGAGGCCCCTTTGGGCTGCGGGTTCATTGATGGCATTGGGGGGGGAGGTGTTTTGCAGACATGCTCCAGCTCATCAACGCGCCCGATACCGACTTCCCGGGGCTCTTTGACTCCTCATTCGGTGTCCCCGATGGCGCCGTGTCCCCGGGGCTGCCGCCCACCCCGGGCACCCTCAGCACCTTCCTGCCTCCCACCAAGGCTCCCCCCACCACCGGCAGCGTCTACCCAGGGCCCCCCGGCATGGTTCCATTCACCCCGCAGCCCCCGGCCCCGCTCCTCCCGGCCCCGGCCCCGGCCCCGCCTCTGACACCGGGTGTGAAGGAGGAGCCGGTGCCCGTGCCCAGCAGCCAGCCCCAACCCGGTGTGATGCTGACCCCCGGCTTCATCCCCACATCCAGCAGCCAGTTCAGCCCCCAGCCCGTGGTGGGCTACCAGAGCCAGCACGGCTTCTCCGGTGAGGATATAATGAGGGGTGCATGGGGGGGGGAGGGGAATGGAGGGGGTTGCTAATGGGGGGCTCTTGCTGGAGGGTTGGGATGATGTGGGTCCAGTAATGCTGTGCTCTGCTCCATGCCCAGCCATGCAGCCCGGGGCTGTGGGGCAGACCCTGTCCAGCCCCCCCCTGCCTGCCCCACAGCCAGGCCAGCCCCTGGCAGTGCAGAACATGGCACCCCAGCAGCTCCTGCCCCCCACTGCCCCCACGGCCCAGCCAGTCTCACCCCACATCCAGCCAGTGCCGGTAAGCACAGGGATAGGGATGGGGGGGATCCTGTTGTCCTCTCCCAGCCCAATTGATCTCCTCATTGCCCCCCAGGTCCTGCTGCAGCCCCATTTCATCAAGGCTGACTCCCTGCTACTGACGGCTGTCAAGACAGATGCTGGCAGTGCCAAGACCTCCAGCATCACCTCCTTGGCCACCAGTGCCAGCGGCTCTGCTGCCCCGCTGCAGGTGCCGGTAGGTCCTGCCATTGGGGATCTCTGGGATGCAGGGATGCTCCAGGACCTTCACTGATGTTATCCTGCATCCCCATAGGCACTGGTGAGCGGAGGGACCATCCTGGCCACAGTGCCGCTGGTGGTGGACACGGAGAAGCTGCCCATCAACCGGCTGGCACCGAGCGGGAAGCCGGCGCCGGCACAGAGCAGGGGGGAGAAGCGGACGGCTCACAATGCCATCGAGAAGCGGTACCGCTCCTCCATCAATGACAAGATCGTGGAGCTCAAGGACCTGGTGGTGGGCACCGAGGCCAAGGTGGGAGCTCAGGGATGGGTGGGATGAGGGGTGGATAACGGGGTTCTTGACCGGCTGCTGTTCCGAGCCATCCCTTCCCATCACCAGCTCAATAAGTCAGCGATCCTGAGGAAGGCCATTGAGTACATCCGCTTCCTGCAGCAGAACAACCAGAAACTGAAGCAGGAGAACCTGGCCCTGAAGATGGCCATGCAGAAGAACAGTGAGCTGATGGGAAGGTCCTGGGGGGGGGGCTCAGCTGTATCCCCCCCATCACCTCTCATCTCGCTCCGCTCCCCACAGAGTCCCTGAAGGAGCTGGTGTCCTCCTGCAGTGGGGGGGCCAAGGCGGAGGCCCCCATGGAGGTGGTGAAGGCGGAGGTGATGGAGGTGCTGACACCGCCGCCGTCAGACGCGGGCTCTCCCAACCACAGCAGCAGCACCAGCAGCAGCAGCAGTGACTCCGAGCCCGAGAGTCCCCTCTGCGACCATAGCAAGGTACAAGGGGGGGGGATCCCTGCATCCAGTGTGGATCCCACCAGGGATGCCAAGAGCCAAGTGAGCCAGATGGGGGAAAGGAGCCAAGAGCCTGGCTCTTGCTCTATGAGGCCGCTTCTCGCCCCATTTTGGGCTGGAGGAAGGGTGCTTTCTGGGGTGCATTCGTGCTGTACCCAAGCACCATGCCCATCCCTCACGTTCTGTACCTCCAAATGCACCCCGCATCCCATGCACTGGGCTCACAGCAGCTCTGCCCATGCAGGTGAAGCAGGAGCATCCCCCCCCCTCACCCAGCAGCCAGGGCATGCTGGACCGGTCCCGCATGGCCCTCTGCGCCTTTGTGTTCCTCTGCCTCTCCTTCAACCCCCTGGCCTCCCTCCTGCGGGGCTCTGGGGGGATCCCGGCCCCTGTGAGGAGCCCAGGGACCGCTGGATCCAGCAGGAGCATCATGGCTGAGTCGGGTGCTGTGGGTGAGTGCTGCAATGGGAGCTCATGGGGTGGAGGGCATGGGGATGGAGGCTGTTGGGATGGCAGGGTGGGCATGGGCTGAAGAGCTTTGGGATGGAGGTTGTTGAGGTGAAGATCACTGGGGAGCTGGATGTTGGGGTGAAGGCTGCTTGGGTTGAAGTGGTTGGAGTGGAGGCTGTTGGGGTTGGAATGGGGTGAAGGCCACTGAGTGGAGACTATCAGAATGGAGGTGGGCATGGGATGAAGGCCATCAGCAGGGGAGTCTTGGGGTAGGTACGAGATGGGAGATGATTTGGGCTCAGGATGCTGAGGTTGCCACGGGGTGGAGGCTGTTGGGTTGAACACCGTCGGCACAGAGCCCCTTGGGTTGACCATGGGATGAACACCACCGGGATGGAGACCCATTGGTGGGCACGGGGCGGAGGGCGCCGGGATGGTGACCTGGCACTGCCCATGTCCGCACACAGAGGAGCCGTGGGGCTGGTCGCAGTGGCTGTGGCCCACACTGGCCTTCTGGGCACTGAACGCGGCACTGGTGCTGGGGGCCGTGGTGCGGCTCTTTGTGTGCGGGGAGCCGGTGACCCGGCCCCACTCCGAGCCCTCCATCCTCTTCTGGCGCCACCGCCACCAGGCTGACCTCGACCTCGACCGGGTAAGCCCCGCCCCTCGGCTACACGTCACCTGCCACACCCGCCGCAACCACGCCCGTCTTGTGTTAGCCACGCCCCTTCTGCCGTTAGCACTGCCCACCCACTCTAAGATCAGCCAATCCGGTCCCACCATGACACCATGAGTAGCCCCACCCAGCCACCCCCTCTGGCTCTGACTCCGCCCACTTTTCACCCCTTGTCCCCTACCATCCCATGAAGCTCCACCCCCTGACCTAGCCTCGCCCTTCCACTCTAAACTCAGCCAATCCGGTCCCACCCTGACACAAGTAGCCCCGCCCACCTGCACCTGCCCCCACCTCTGCCACCTGTTCTCACCCCGCCCACTTTTCACACCTCTCTATACCACCATGTGAAGTCCCGCCCCCTGCTATTAGCCCTGCCCACCCCCTCTCAGCTCAGCCAATCCAGTCTCACTCTGGCACAAGTAGCCCCGCCCACCTATTCATACTCTGCTTCTTCCACCTGGTCCAACCCCGCCCACTTTTCACACCTGTCTATAGCACCATGTGAAACCCCTCCCCCTCCTTTAGCCCCGCCCACCCCCTCTCAGCTCAGCCAATCCGCTCCCACCCTAACACGACAGCCCCTCCCCTTTTCCCACGCTGCCCTATGGCCCCGTATGAACCCATTCCCCCTCTCCCCGCGGCGCAGGGGGACTTCGCTCAGGGCGCTCAGCACCTGCGCACGGCACTGGCGGCGCTGGGCCGGCCGCTGCCCGCCTCGCACGGGGACCTGGCCTGCAGCCTGCTCTGGACCCTGCTGCGGCACCTCCTGCAGCGCCTGTGGGTGGGCCGCTGGCTGGCCGCCCGCGCCGGCAGGCTGCGCCCGGACCCGCCGCCACCCGCACACGTGCGGCAGAGCGCCCGCGACGCCGCCATGGCGTACCACCGCCTGCACCAGCTGCACCTCGCCGGTACGGGCATGCGTGACAAGGGATGGGCGATGCTCACATTCCGCCCTGCGTCCCACTGACCTCCCCCCCCCCATCCCTTGTTCCCACAGGGAAGCAGGCCGGGGGACACCTCCTGGCCATCAACCTGGCTCTGAGCGCCGTCAACCTGGCTGAGTGTGCCGGGGATGCTGTATCTGTGGCTGCCCTGGCTGAGATCTATGTGGCGGCCGCACTGAGGGTCAAGGCCAGCCTGCACCGCTGCGTCCACTTCTTGGCGGTGAGAGCAGGGCAGAGCCCACCGCCGTGGGATGGGGGTCCTGTGTGTCCCATAGGACCCAGTCTTGGGGTCCCATCCTGACCCCCTGCTCTCCCCACAGCGCCCCTTCCTCTGCAGCGCCCGGCGCGTGGCTCTGTCCCATGGTGGGGCCGTGCCCCCCGCCATGCAGTGGCTCTGCCACCCCTTGGGCCACCGCTTCTTTGTGGATGGGGACTGGGCCGTCAAGGGTGTCCCAAGGGAGACCATTTACAGCTCTGCCGGCAACCCAGGTAACCCCAGCATCTCCCCAAGCATCCCCATTTTGGGGTTGCGGTACCCATGCTCATCGCCCCTTTGTGCCGCAGTGGATCCGCTGGCGCAGGTGACCCAGCTCTTCCGGGAGCACCTCCTGGAGAAGGCGCTGTGCTGTGTAGCCATGCCCGAGCCCAGCCGCCATGCTGCCCAGGGAGAGGGGTGAGTGCTGGGATGGGCATCCCGCTCCCTGCATCCACCATGGGGCCAGCCCCATTGATGGCCACTCTCCCACAGGCGCTTCTCCGATGCCCTCGAGTACCTCCAGCTCCTCAATGGATGCTCCAATGTCAGCGGCGCGTCTGGACCCGCTCCATCCATCAGCTCCGGCTTGGCTGCTGTCACAGGTAAAGGCTGGTGTGTCCCCCTCATGGGGGCAATACATGAAGGGGGCCACCAGAGAGGTGGACACCCCTCTCCTGTGTCCTTCCCACCCTGCAGGCACCGACCCCGTGTCCAAGTGGTGGGCATCCCTCATTGGCACCATCATTCACTGGCTGCGAGGAGATGAGGAGGGGGCCGAGCGCCTGTACCCACTGGTGGAGACCATGCCCCGAGCGCTGCAGAACTCAGAGTGAGTGCAGGGTGGGGGCAGCTCTCACAGCCCTCCCATCCCCTATGGGCTGGCAATGTACCCTGCAGAGGGGCACAGCCATGCCCAGTGCAGGGCCCATGGTCACTGCGTGTCCCCCCCCTTGCAGTAAACCCCTGCCCCGCGCTGCCCTTCACTCCTTCCGCGCTGTCCGTGCCATGCTGAGCAAGCAGGATGGGAGCCAGGCCAGCCTGAGCCACTGCGAGAAGGCCAGCGGCTGCCTGCGGGAGAGCCTGGAGCTCGGCACCCCTCCCAAGGCCACCATTGACAAGGTGAGCTGGGGCTGGGGGAGGGGAGGGAGAAGGTGGCACCCACCCTGGGGAGCCCCCGGCCCTTGCGGGAGGTGGCCCTGGCCCTCGCAGGGGTGCATTGTAGTTGCATTGCATGTGTCAGACTGGGAGTGCAATGCCCCTGCCATGCAGCCCGGCGGCGGCCCCCCGCAGCAGCGCCTGCCCGCAGGGACCCCAGCATCCATCCATGCATCCATCATCCATCCCTTCTTTCCTCCATCTCTCCATCCACCCATCCATCCCTCCATCCATCCCTTCCTCCACCCCTTCTTCCATCTCTCCATCCCTCCATCCATCCCTTTCTCCATCCCTTCTTCCATCTCTCCATCCCTCCATCCATCCCTTCCTCCATCCCTCCATCTTTCCATCCATCCTTTCTTCCTTCCCTTCCTCTATCCCTTCCTCCATTCCTTCCTTCATCTCTCCCTCCATCTCTCCCTCCATTTCTCTCTCCATCTCTCCCTCCCTCTCTCCATCCATCCATCCATTCATCCCTTCCTCCATCCTTTCCTCCATCCTTTTCTCCCCTCCCTCCCTCCCTCCCTCATTTCCCTCCATCCCTTCCTCCATTCTTTCCTCAGTCTCCCCTCCCTCCCTCCCTGCACCCCCTGCTCACCCCTCTCCCCTCTGCTCCCCAGGCAGTCCAGCTCCTGCTCTGTGACCTGCTCCTGGTGACCCGCACCAACCTCTGGCAGCAGCACATGAGCGCCAGCCAGCAGCGCAGCTGCCTCTACCAGGCGTCCGCCCTCGAGCTCCGCGGCTTCCAGCAGGACCTCAGCAGCCTGCGGCGCCTGGCACAGACCCTGCGCCCCGCCATGCACCGGGTGAGGCCCTCACTGCTGCTCCTGGGCTGTCCCTGCAGCCCCGGTGCCCGGCTGCGCTCACCGTCCCCATCCCCGTCCCCATCCCCATCCCCATCCAGGTGTTCCTGCACGAAGCCACCGCCCGCCTCATGGCCCGGGCCAGCCCCACGCGCACCCATCAGCTCCTGGACCGAAGCCTGCGGAGGAGAGGGGGGCAAGGCAGCAAAGCAGGTGGGCAGTGTGCTTACAGGGTGGGACATTGCGGGGGTTGGATGGAGAAGAGAATGGAGGCCTCAGAGCAGCTTCCAGTGTCTGAAAGGGGCTGCAGGGATGCTGGAGAGGGGCTCCACGTCAAGGACTGGAGTGATGGGACAAGAGGTGATGGGTTCAAACTGAAACGGGGGACTTAGGGTGGAGATAAGGAAGTTCTTCCTTATGAGGGTGCTGAGGCGCTGGTACAGGGTGCCCAGAGAAGCTGTGGCTGCCCCATCCCTGGCACTGTTCAAGGCCAGGTTGGAGCAAGCTGCTTCAGTTGAAGGTGTCCATGCTTGGAGCTGGATGAGCTTTAAGGTCCCTTCTAACCCAAACCATTCCATGATTCCAGGTGGGACGTGGGCTGGGACCTCACTCCCATCGCCGCAGTACCTGGGTGATGGGCACGGGGTTTTCCTTCCCATAGGGGTACATGGGGTGAGCAAACGGCTCCGTCACTGCACCAGAGCACCAAAGGGAAGGGTCAGTGCCTTCCATTGGGTCTGACCTCATTCTCTCCCTCACAGCCGGAGAGCCGGAAAGCCACCCCTCCCCACGGGAGCACGCCGAGGCCCTGCTCCTTGCCTGCAGCTACCTCCCACCCAGCTTCCTGTCGGGATCGGGACAACGGGTGGGAATGCTGGCCGAGGCTGCCCGCACGCTGGAGAAGCTGGGGGACAAGCGCACCCTGCACGACTGCCAGCAGATGATCATCAAGCTGGGCAGCGGCACCACCGTCACATCGGGATAGATGGGGATGGGGGGCGCAGCATCCCCCGGGATGCGGGCAGGCGCGTGCCTCAGTTTCCCCTTTCTATGGGATTGGGGTTTTAAGGTGAGGAGGGGCAGGGGACACCGGGGATAGGGGTGGAGGGTCCTGGTGTGGGGTACGCACACATGGGGGTACCCTGGCTGCGCTTGTGTCCCCCCGTGTCCCCCTCCTCCCCCCCGGCTCTGTCCTTGTCCCTAGCCCAACGTGGGTGATGGGACATGGGGACCTCTAGTGACACTGTCGCAGTATTGCATGGCACTGGGATGCTCGGGCAGCGTGGCCCCAGTGCCAGCCAGTACCCCCCAATGCCCTGACACACGGGGTGCCCATCCTCATCCCCATCTCCTGCTATCCCTTACCCGGCCTCACTGCTGCAGGGGGGTTTGGGGGCACCTCACTTTGCCCCCATGATGGGAGGGAGCAGGTTAAACCCCATGGTGGCCCCCTCCTCATTTCCCTCCATCCATACCCATGGTAGCTAAAAGGGGACCCCCAGCCTGTTCCCAGCCCCAGCACTGACCAGTCCCCCCAGTTAGGAGCTGCCTTTAGAAGAAGGGATGTCAGGATGCAACAGGGTTCCTGGGGGCGGCGGGGGAGGGCTGTGGGTACCCCCATCCCTTTGCTTCACCCCCTCTTGTACATAGCCCCCCATTGCCCCCCGCCTTGCCTTTTTAAATGGTATTTTCATAGTCGGAGAGTTTTGTACAGACAAATTAAAGCTGATTATTTATACTGGTGTGTGCTGGACTGGGGAGGGGGGGGACGGCACATAGCACCTGCTTGGGGCATGGGACCGATGGCTGTGGGTCCAACCTTGTCTCCTGAGCTGCATGGGATGGAGAGGACAAAGGTGGGAGGGATGGGGCCAGTGGGTACCGACAGCCCCCAAACTCCCCTTCCTCACCCTAAGGATGCTGCAGTATCACCTCCATCCTTACAGTGCGAGAGGGATGGGGCCAGTGGGTACCAATAGCCCTTCCTCACCCTAAGGATGCTGCAGCATCACCTCCATCCTTCCAGCGCGGGTGGCACACAGGGACCAGGGGCTGGTACAGAATAAGGGGGGGACACCCCCATAGGATAAAGAGAGGCCACAAGCAGGGCGCCACGTACTTCCAAAACAATCGTTGTATCTTTATTGACGCTCTGAATGCAATGACCTGGTTTTTACTCTTAAGGAAAATAAACATCTTTTAGAAACAGCTTGTTACACACAATCTTCAGTGTGAAGCAATATACTAATAAGAACACTAGTCTTAACATTTACAGTCTTCATATATATTATATATATGTATATGTATACATATATATACACTATATAATGAGGCAATATATAATACACACGGTTTACCATTTTACAGTCATATGTACAAGATGTCACTAAAAATAGCCAGATTTCAGGCAACGCTGCCAGGGACACCGGGAGCTTCCTTGGGTTTTCTGCTTTAAATCCGTTCTTTTTGTTCTTCTTCCTCTTTTTTCTTGTCTTTTTCCCTCTTTTTTTGTGTCTTTCGCTCCCGTGTCCAAGGCAAAGCTGCTGAAACAACAGACATTGTGTGGCCAGCAAACCTTTAGGGTGAGGGCTGGGGGGGATGGCGGGCATGTGGCAGCAAGGGGGGCACTGGCTCTAAGGGGTTGGGATGAGGGGATGGATGGATGGATGGATGGATGGATGGATGGATGGATGGATGGGGCTAGCACTGTGCTCCCCATTGCAGGATGCTCTGCAGGTAGGGGGGGTGCTGCTAGCTCTGGTTTTAGAATGGGATTTGCGGTTGATTCACCCTGGGTTGGGTATTTGCTACTGGGGTGGTGCAGAATGGGGAGACATGGGCAGGGGGTGATCCCAGTGCTGGGCAGCACCCCAGCTCCATTATGAAGGGAAGTGAAAGCCAAGGGAGCTGAGCAAACCCAGAGCCAGGGTTTGCTGAGCCAGGGCTATGCAGAGGGAGGAAGCAAAAGCCTCCTCCTCCTTCCATAAGGACCCTGCTGCCAGCTGGAAGCCATTTGTACCTTGCATCAGGCTAAAACCCTGGGGTTTGCACCCAGAATCGTGGGGTTCAGCACCCCGAGCCTGGGGTTCTGCGCAAGCAAAGGGAGCAAAGCCCAGCACCACGAGGAGATGCTGTCAACACCAAAGCAGAGCGAGAAGGATGGTTCTGGGGGTCCCATAGAGCAGGACCAGTATCCCCATCCCATCAGTGCCAGCACCCCATGGAGCGGGAGGGTGATGGGTGCAATGAGCCAGGGTTCAGAGGCAATGGGTGCCCCCCCCAAGCCCAAGCCAAGCGCCCATCACCCCAACACAGGGTCTGGCACCCAGGGATGGTTTGGGGCAGACAGGAGATGGAAGAAGGGAACGGATAAAGCAGAGTGGTGTTTCAAACAGCAGGCCGTTGGTTTGTCTCTATTTTTTTATCCTTTTTTATGGGTTTTTTTATCCTTTTTTTTTTGTCTTTTTT